>CM077470.1:4900136-4962636 GCA_039654755.1 Calcarius lapponicus | reverse complement strand
GTGGGAGCTGCCTCTGCTGCAAACAGGGCACACATACTGTGTGACAGGAAAATCTGTGTGTGTCCTTACAGCTCCCAGCTGTCCACTCTTTAGAGCTAAAGACAGCTTCTGCCATTTCAAGGTGCTATTTATAATATCCTGCAAAGTACCAGAAGGAGCAGAGACATCATAGCCTGGGACTGGGCACTGGCTGCCACCAGGAGCCCAAACTGGCACAACTTTCTCCTGGGGGTCCTTCATTCCATGCTACTGAGGTGACACTGCCAGCAGTAAGTGCTGCTCACCCCCATCCTCCTTGGCCATGGCCCACCTTGTGCAGACAGGCACTGCAGTCCCCACTGCAGAGAAGCCCAAGCCTGACACAGCACTGGCTTTGCCATTAAGTCTTGAAAAATTTCCTTGCTCATTTGTTTTTGTTTAAATGTTCTCAACAAAAATAATTTCTTTTGTGGAGGGCAAAACAAGAGCCAAGGCCTTCATTTTCCCACTGCAAGATAAGTAAGAAACTTAAGCATTCTTATACCAGAATAGCCACCACAAATATCATGTAATTGTTGACGTGAGAGCTTCTTTCTCCAGTAACTGCATTTCCCAGAGCTTCCTGTGATTCCTTGGCTGAGAATACTTTCTCATTCAGTGAAAACAGACTCATTCTCTAGCAATATGCCTTAGAACTCCAGTAAATAATTATTTTAAAATAATTTACTTGCAGTCCTAGCAAACTTTCAGCATAAAAGATAGTAAGTTAACATGTGAAAAGTGTTTTTTCTCTCTAACATATTCTGGCCTTCCACCTCACATGCAAAATGACACACATTGCCCACAGCTAAGGAATTTTCAACCAGGCATTACAGACCATTGATTGTTTATCAATAATACTAAATATTTCAATTCATAATTACTTGGAACAAACACCACATTAGAATAAGACTTCTGAGGAAGTGATTGGTGCAACAAAGTCAGATTCAATAAAAATGTGGTGATTCCCTTTAGACCTACACACACTGTCCTTGACATTAAAAATGAAAAATATTGGTAGACAAAGCATCCTGTATGATCTGAGGCACTTGAGCCTTTTGCTAAAGAAAAACCTGAAATGAATCTCAGGTGGATCAGGAGTGCTTGAATTTAAAACTTAGTATTACCATGTTCATTCCTTATTATACCTGCTATAGAGAAGCAAACATTCAGCTCATTCAGTGTGCCAGGTATCACCACTGTGATTATATACAATAGTGAACACATGCAAACAGAACACAAAAATTACCTTTTCTAGAATTCTACCCTTGATTCTTACAAAAACTTCCTACCCAAGCCGTTTTTCATTCATTGAAGTGAGAATCACTCAATTAAATGTTAGCAGTCTGGTAAATCCCATCATTTGTTCAGGTATTAAAATAACAGGTCATATTCCAGCCTAGTATAAGCTCAGAGAGAAGAGTTTATTAAATTTTTTAAAGACTGAAAAAAATAAAAGAAAAAGGGAGGGGGGTTGGTCACTATTAAACACATACATATTGAAAAAAACACATGCATCTTTTATCTGTAGATGTATCACAGAATTTAGCCTGAGATGGAGTCCATTTACAAAAATAAAATTAAAGCTGATTTTAACCAACTCTTCAGAGGACTAAAGTCCAAAGCATACCAACAGTAATAAGACATTTATTACTCAAATGCAGCTGAAAGGACACCACCCCAACAAGCCATGTTCTGGGGGATGTACAGACACACCTTCCTCAGCCAGTCCTGGGCAACCAGGCATTGGTAGAGCCATGACATCAGATTTCTCAATCCTGCTGCCCAATAAATGTTTTTCCATCTCTGCTATTATGCCAGTGATGGAAATCAGAGGGGCAGCAGCATCCTTGAACTGAAGAGTGCATTTCTGAAAGCCACAATATTTGGAGGACCTTCCCTTCAGGCTCAGTGTGGCAACTTTTGGCAGAACCTGAAGAGAGCAACAGCCAGACAACACATGTCAGTCCTTGACACACCCTGACCAGAGGTGGGAGCAGCACCTGAGGAAGGATCTTACGAGCACTAAGCCAAGTTTTCAGTGCAGCAGTACTGGCTCAGAGGGAAATCTCAGAGCTTTAACCTGAATATACTACTCCAAATACATAGCTGGATGCTCCACCATGAATATGAACTTACAGCTATTTAACACTTCATAAACATGTGTTTAGCAGCTGAGCTTTTTGATATTCCATATTTTTATCAAGCTACCTTCTAAGCCCAAAAGCAAAGATAATGGAGAATCAGCATTAGTTTCTCCAAGGAAAGGCAAAAGACAGCAAAATATATTCTTACACATTTGGTATGCATATTTTTGGGAGTTATACAACTTAAGTTCTGCAAGGCAATTTTCTGAACTTTCACTGACAAACAAATCTGATCTGAAAAATCTTACATCAGCAGGGTTGGTTTGCAGATGTTATTTGTGCCATTTATTTATCAAAAATAACTAGAAAATGTTTTTAAAACATCATTCCAGACTGTACAAATAGGAATGTGACATGGGCTGTCTGTTTTACTTATACTGTTTTACTGCTTCATATTCTGAGCAAACAGAGAGGCTATTTTCCCCAGGGGTTCAGGAGGGCATACTATTTCATTTCTTCAGAAAATTGTTTCTCTGGATTTCAATCTTTTTAGCTAGATATGACAAAATATAATATCAAGAACACTTATGCTTTTTATCAGCTCTATTTTCAAAGCATAAATAATAGATCAGTATATATTTAAGTCAGGTGACCAAATCTTATTTCTGAAATCAAATAAGCATTTTGCAATTTTTAAATGATGCTGTACATTTTCACTACAGCATCATTATGCCTTTAAAGTGCTTTCAAAAGACTAATTTATAAGCATGAAGTGAATTTGAAGATATTTCACTAGTGTTAATAATACCTCACTCAGGTAGCATTCAATTTTCAGAATTCCTGGGTTAATGAGGCAAATAAATCAAAATTAAATTGGCCTAGGGAAAAAAAATCAAACAAAATTGCATCTATTACATTATACATTCTGAGACTCCTTCACAATGGCAAACAATATTCCAGCTCTCAGAATCATTACACTTACTCAGAATCAGAGATTAATCTCACAATCTGAGATTTAAAATCAAATAGATCAGACTTCATGACTAGACAAACATAATGCCTTATTATGATGTATCAGGAGTATTCACAAGATGTTGTGCACAGCCTTAGCCAAGCACTTTCCATTAAGTGTCCATAATTTCAGCCACCTACCATTTCTTCACTAATTCAACCAATTCCTTCCAGAAGGATTTTACCATTGCAACCTGCTAGGTCTTTTCTTTTAAGATAAGCCTTAAAAAGAAAATACATTCTGCAACCAGGCTATCATTCACCATTTTTTAAAAAGCCCCAAAATCACATAGATCTAGGCAAATAGCTGAAACAAACAAAAATCCTAGCATTTCTGAAAAATAAATACTTCTAGTCATACTGCTATAGTATGAATCATGGAAAAAATATTACCTTCACCCTTTTCTCTAAAACACGAAAGGAAATATTTTATAGATACTATAAAAAAGATCCTACTGTTGGGGAATACCAGTGTTCTCAGCTCTTTTAAAAAAAGTGGTTAATAATATACAATATAGGAAACCAAAGAAAACAAAGTTGTTACCAGAAATAATAAATTCAGCATGAGCAAATAACAATCAACAAACGATGATATGCAATGAGTAGTTGCCATTGTTATCCCCTTATTACTTGTAGTCATGTAACAAATTCACTTCTCTACCCAGAGTCACCTACCTGCACAAGGGCAGCCTTTCAGCCTAAGGAACTTTCTAGAAACATGGAGCCCCAGCTGAAAAACAAACTTTCCCACTGAGCTGTCATCACCTGCTAAGTCAGTAGCATAGACCCAAGACTTTCACATATACAGTATTTACATTTTTTAATGGAAAACACTACAGAAAAGTAGACTGGGTGTTTTTTTTTCCCAAAGTAAGTTACTACTGGCATTTAAAATTTAATGGCAGTAAAAAAATAACTCCACTTTTTTTGCATATTTTAAACTAATTAGGGGCCCAAGTGCCCTTAAGTGACACGGGGCAAAAGCAACAAGAAACAAAGCAAAACCACAGTTGCACGTTGTCCCCAGGTAGCACCATCCTTGTGGCTTTGCAAAACAATTTGTATGGTCAAGAGCTTGCTTAGGAGCAAGTTATATGGTGACCTAATAAATTTGTTTTGATTTTACTCCCTGGGGACAAACAACACCACAATAGCTACTTGCTAGAAAATAGTGAGTAAAAAAAGACACTTCCTTCCATTGCTTTAGAAAAGCTTTCACTTTTATCAATCTATAACAAGTGCACATGTACAGCAAGTGAGCAGCCTGCACAGGCAGGAATTAAAAGACAAAGCCAGCCTAGCAAAAGCACCCTCTGCTCATGGTAGGTTTGGAAGGGAGTGGCTCCTTTCATTCCCTATTCCACATCAGCCACTGGGGTCAGCTGCCTCCTGTGCCCCAGAATGACCAAATGGTTTTGGGGACTAGGGTGTTGCAATGGTGTACATTTTTGACAGCTTAAAGAATGCCATTCCAAAAGGTGTTGATTTCACTCAATATAGAACAAAATAAGCACTTCCCCAGCTCCTGAATTTAAGTTCAGTGCTTAACTTTGGCATACCAACACCACTCAGTGCTTGGCTGCTGAGGAGGCAGGTATTTTACAAGAACACGAAGTTCTCCTTCAAATTACCCCTTCGAGTTTAGGTCGTGACAGACAACACTGACAGAGTCACCATCCAATGGTTATTCAATTGCTTGCTCAGAATGACACAGTAATTTTACTCTGATTCTTAGGTCACAGAACAGAAACCACAACTGCTATCAGTCCTCTCAAGGCCTTAGGCTCTTTGGCAAGGAGTACTGACTTGTGTTTTTATAGCACTACCAGGTAGTGCTTGTGCACTATCATTATCCAAATAATTTATAACAACAAGTGAGAAAGAACATCTGGAAATAAACCAAATGCATCTTGATCTGCTCAGGAAAAAGATGAAACATTGCTAGAGCCTCTTAAATCAGTATGTGATGCACGTCTGAGATGCTCTGATGTTCTGAAAGGCACCTAAAAGCATGTAAACTTGCATTATTACCATGCACATAACCAACTCATGAGTATTATCATGGGAGCAACATGAACACAGTGACATGTCAACTGCCTGCAGGATCAGGCTTTGGCCATAAATTAGAATATGAAATTTAGATTACATTAGAACACAACAAAAATGTTTAAAGAAACTCTTTCAAAAAATAAAAGTATTGTAAAAGCCAATGGCACCAGACTCCTTTCTACCACTAAAACAATGTTAATTTAAAAGCCCAGATTCATTTGAAAACATTTACCTGTAAATCATCAAGTCCTCAGAGATTAATTTCTGCACTTATGCTATTTGCAAAAAATATTTAACTTAAAGGCATTCCTTTTTTCCTGAAATAATTGCATGCAAGATGAGAACTAAAACACAATCTGAAGTGTAGTAAAGGTAATTGCTGCACTTACTGCTCGTGTCATGTTGATGTATTACTATGTATCAAAGGTCACAGTTCTGTACTCATACATTATCAAATTTGAAAGAGCAATATTCGAATCCGACCAACCTTTAAACTGCCCGGAATCTGTGTGAAAATGGATGCAGGCTAACTTGGATTTTAAAAAAAAAAAAAAATGTTTGGGAAGCTGAGGGGTCAATCAAGCCAGACTGACAGGGTTACTTGTCACTTCTGTGCATCTAATACCCTCTTAGATTATCAATGAGGTGCAGTACACTGATCACAAGCTAAAGCAGCTGTGCTAATGAAAATGAAACAGTCTGAAAAAACTAGGTAATACAGGCCTGTGACACAGGGCAGTACCTTGTGGACAATAATGGAGGAATAAGGACATAAATCACCATTTAGATACAATAAAAGCTGCAATACCCACCCTGAAACATCTATGAAATCCTGGGCCAAAGGCAGCACCTTCACAACTCCACAATTCTCTCTGAAGCTGCCACATATTTTCAATCCTGAGTCAAGGCAGGTTTTCCTGCCTCTACTTCAGCACACACAAAATTTTGCAGTCCTGTGCCAGGCTGACCTTTGAGGGTGGAGAGCTGGCTGCTCATGCCATGAGCCAGGAGTTCTCACAATTGGCTGTAGCACAGACAAATGGGTCCTATCAGAAACTACTCAACCTTGAACAACTTTCTTCTCCTACATATGCCAGTCCAATTGGGGGGCAGAGGCTGCATTAAAGAGGCAGGGCCCCCCTCATCCTTGTTTGGTAACATATGGGGTCCTCAAAAACACCCAAATAACTACAAAACTCAAGCTGATTAAGCACAGCCAGCACAGAAGGAACTATTAAACAGAATTATCACCTCAAGTCGTCAGTTAAGCTCAGGTAAATAAATAGCTTTTTCATTATCAGTTTTTTCCTCAAAAAGTTAGATACACAGCAAAGACAGCATATATTCAAATAACAAGCTATGTAATTTCATTTCATATGCTTTAAAATTTGCTTCATTTGATAAAACAGTAAATCTCAAAAGGGGAGCACAAGTTCAAATATTTTCTCAATTACAAGCAGAAAAGCTAAGACAGACATTTTAGGAAGTCTATTAGAGCCTAAAAATTCACACTAATTAATGTTTTGCCATTGATTTTAATGGAATTTCAACTAAAAGATAATATTTCTGATTAAAGATAATATTTATAGTACATAAACACACATACCCTTTACTAATGCAACAAGGCTATTACAACAATAACATCTATAAATATACAGGAACTCCTGTTTAAATAAAAGCTCAATATACAAAAAAATGCAAGTACAAACATTCCTAAAGAAATAACTTTCATATTTCCTTTAAAACTTAATTCAAAACAGTTTTCTTAAAAAGGAATTTTCTTGGTGGTGTGTAAAATGTTTTTGAGTGCTGAACAAGTCAAAAATTAAGTTTCATCAACTGAGCAGAACTCCTTGAAGTGATGCAAGGAATTAGAGGGCAGACCACTTGAGAAGAGCTGGAAGGTCTTTGTTGCTTGAGTTTTCTACAAATCCAGCTTCTCTATTTTCATTGCGGCAGCAAAATGGAGAGAGAAAGAGAGAAAGAATGATTATTTCAATATAAGTTTACAAATTTAGAGATGACTTTGAATTTACAAATTGAACACCCAGAATTGTCAGCTCTCCAGTATCTGCACCCCTTATTTTCTCCCATATCTGATTATCTTGGGATTTTGCTGCATGTATTCTTCTCTGGCGGCTGCAATCTCCCTTTTGCAAATTATTTTTGTCACACAACAGAAGGAGAATACATGATTTCACAGTGAAAAAGGCTTATGAAGCCCTCCTGAAAAACATTAGTAATCGTTCAGTGAAAATCCTAGCAGTACAGTGCTAGGTACCTACAGTGGCAGTCCTGAAATAGGTTTATTCCCACAGTGACTACTGTGAGAAATAACCAGTATTACACGACTTGGTCAGGACATCCCCTTCTACCCAAAAATTTAAAGTCATGATCAAATTGATTTTATGCAACCTTGAAAGTTACATTATGATACAGTGCTTTAGATTTTCCAGTGTTGCAAAGTTAAATAATCTACTGAGAATCTTTCAAGTGTTTACTTTAATCTCAAAACCCCATGGTTTGGGAACAAATTATTGTATAATCAATACTTTTCATTTTAAAGCTCTTCTCACTATCCTGCCTATCATATACCTCTCTAGGTCTTATTCTTCATAGAATCACAGTATCGTTATTCTTTCAGAGAAAAGATTGAATGTGACCTGACAAGACCTCAGAGAGGCCCACAAATCAAAAGCAACAGTGAAGTCGAATTCCTGGAGAGTCGCAATCTAAAGGGACAACTCAATTTCTTATTTTTTTTAAATGCTGGGGGGTAGCTGTTCCCATTGTTAAACACCATTGTTAAATTGGAGCTTATCCTATTTAGATAATGTTGTGTAAACAAACCTCTAGTAAAAACCCAAGGCTAGAATTCCTACCTACTCAGGATGCCATTCTTTTCGTACAAAGGCCAAGAATCCAAAGCAGGAAGTACAGTGAATTTCAGACTACCAGACAAGCTCAACTAGGACACATTTCTGATAGAAGTTTACAGTCTGTCCTTTGACAGAAACATTGGTGCATGACTACACGCCAGGATCTGGAGCCAGTCAACCCCACCAGCTGTAATTCCTTGCCTTCAACACCTTCCACAAACCTGACACATATGAATTCCACCTAAAGACCACACCATGGAAGAGAGGAGCACTGCCAAAGACCAGTAATCATTTCACGTATATTTTCTTGTCAGTGAATCAAAACTTTCTGACAACCACCAAAAATCTCTGTCACCCATATACTGCCATTAAATACATTCTTAAACAATTATAAGAAATCACATGCCATCAATCAAACACAATCCACTGGTCATGGGGCAATCTTTTATTGTCCTCTCATTTTAAATCTAATCCCTCCTGCAAGGCTACTTGCCCAAATTATTAGGAACTTTCAAACTTCCAGTCTTTATTCCTGGGAAACTTACTCTCCTCCTAATGTCTCTGCACCTGATGTATCTGCAGCCTTTTTTTTAAATTAGCCTGCATTAAGGATATGTTTTCTGTACAGTCTCCTTCAGAGGCTCACTACACCAGAAATCTGAACAGGGTTGCATTTTACCAGTTCTAGAAGGGAACTGAAACATGAGATGCTGACATCTGAGGCATTAACTTTCAATCACATGACTGGACAGGAAAGAACCTCTTAAGATAGATTAGGGAAAAAAAAAAACAAACAAACTAAACCAAAACCAGTCTGTAAGATATGGAAGGAAATGAAGGCCTAAAGATTTTGCTTGAGAACACTCAGGGAACTGGTCAAATTATTATTTGCCAAAGAAACAAAATGAATCTTCAAGGTTATTGTTCTAGTACAACATTCACAAACAGGACATCCCTTACCCCATAGTTTTCCTCATTGTAGAATACCTAACAAAACCTCATTCCAGTAGCAGAATAAATAAGGAGAAGTAACTTATTTACTAAGGAGAAGTACACTTATTTAAAACTTTCTTTATATCCAATACTCCTGTACTGAATGTGTTTAGACTTAAAAAGTCTTTAATTTTTGTAGTTTTTAATAGCAGGCTTAGCTACTGAATAATGAAAGTTTCCCCAAGCCTTCTCACTCCTCCAGCACCACAAAACCACAAGTTCACAAATATTGCCAAGTTCAGAACCATATACCAACAAAGCGTTTCTCCCTAGCCTTTGAAGGTTAAAAAATTTCCTAAGTGTCTCATAATAGCGAGACAGCTTTTTTCTACCACGTTATTGTCATATGCTTATTCTGGAATTAACTCTAAAAAGCAAACAAAATTCTCTAATAAGATTCCTTGTCAATTCCATCCTTATTATTTCTGACATAGGAACAGGATAGTAACCTGAGTTATGTACTGCTATGTGGTAAAGCCAAATCCTACCACATTTTCTGAAAAAACCTCTTCAAGCTCATCTTTCCTATCTCTTAAGACTTGGTTCTAAAAGAAACAAACCACTATCTCTTCTCTCCCCCAACTGTTTTACTCCATCATTAAGTCTTCCATTGGCTTCTACTCATGCAACACCTGGGGTTCAAACTTCTTAACTTCAAGGCAACCATACCCAACCTTAGTCACTTGCTTTTGATAATCTCTAAACCATTCCTAAACCATCAACTTTTGCATTACCTTCATTTTCCATTCCTTGGAGCGTCTCTTTCCTGCATGGAGGCTAAACAGATTTAGTGAGAAATCACCATATCAAGAATCCACCTAATGTTTTAATTCAAATTGTCCAAGGAAAATCAGTTGTGTTCTCCTTTAGAGAAAGTATTAGAATTCAAAATACTATTGCCTTTTTAAACTCACTTCTAAAGTAAAAGGTAAATCTGACCACCTCATTTCAATTTATTTTGAAGTAGAACATTCATTTGTCTTTTGTGACAGTTTTTACACAGCCAAGATAACTCCTCCCCAATTTATAAACTATAAGTGAATAAAGGACATTTCTACAGTTATTCACAATATTCCAGTGAATAAAAACACTACATCAACAAGCTTGCTAAGTATTACTTCACTACCCCACTCAATTTTGCTTTTCATCCTGGCCACAGAAAGAAAGGAGGCTCCTATGACAGCATAGAAGCCTAGTCCTGTGAAAAATCCCAGTACTTCTGAAAAAATTGAGGTTTGAGAACATGCCAAGAAGTCAGAAGACAACAAAATAGGACTTCTTTAATTTTTTTCCCTTTACTGCCTTCCATTTCCTCATTCTTAAGAGTCAAATTGCAACTGGATTAAATATGACAATTACTGTACTTTTTTTGTCAACACACTCCTACTTCCAAGGTTTTTTTGGTGTTACAAAGACATCACTAACTGTGGCTACTGCTGTTCATTTACAGGTATTTTTGGATTCAATTCCTCTTGGATAGGTGCCTTTTACTACTGCCACAGTTACAGTACACAGAAGCCAAGAAGCAACTGCTGCAGAAACAGAATCCTCTTCCCATATTTGTATCAGGACTGGGCACCCACACTTGGCAGGAGTAACATGTGAATGCTTACTGTAAAATGAGAAAAGCTCAGTCCTTAATGGTCATATGTATCATCATGAGCCTGAATTCACCCACAGATTAACCCTGTGTGCCCTCATTTACCAGAGCTGCTTTAAAACCCTGAAAAATTAGAAAGTTAAAAATAGATTTTTCTCTACCAAAATTCTAGGACATCCTTTACATAATCGTCAAGCCTTCTGAAGCAGTTAATGGAAATGACTGCTCATACACTTATTTTTACGTATGACAGTCTTTTAGGACAATTCTATCATGCACTTAGAGCTAAATCTTCCTGTGCTCAAAGATGGTAGGTATTTTTAGGTCACAAAGCAGGTTTTCACATACTAAAAAGAATTTGATTTCACATCAGGTTGACTCTCTCTACTTGATATATTTGATATATTCAGTGATATATTAAAGAAAAAGTACCAATCACTTCTGTGGAAAGTTTCTCATGTCACATTTAAGAATCTTGGGAGAAATAATTACCCACCCCAACCCCTCCAAATACTTTTATTTTCACAAAATAGTTCATACTCCCAAAATCCTAAAAACATCAGTTTCTTTGGCAAAAGCAGGACATGTGAAAATATACATTTTCCAGGATAAAACATTTTTAATATGTAAGTCCAATATCAAGTTTTCTCTCAATTCTATAGATATTACATGCATTAGCATTACAGCTCAGCCACTGCTTGTCATGGAAAGGACCTGAAATTACTCTACAAAAGACCAGACACTTCAGATGCACATTTTTAAAAGGAAGTAATATCTGTGCCTAGAGTAACCTTAAGTTCTGACCTGACAGTAATTCATGCCTTCATCTCCCATATGATGGATCAGGATATCAAATTTTACTTCTTTTTAGCACTCATAATGTAAATATATCCAACAATTTACTGTGCTGAATTACTCACATGGTCTGTGATTTGTTTTCTCTCCAAAGAAATAAGCCTTTAAGCAGATAGATCAGTGAGGCACAAAATGCAGTGTAGAGATTAGCAACTTACAAAAAAATAAGTAAGCTTTGCCACCTTTCAGGCAAAATTGTTTCAATTTAAAATAAATTCTGTACTCTAAAATACATTCTCTAAAAGTATTGAAAAATTAATTCCCCCATCACTTTGTACCCTGTACTTCCCTCATACTGTAAGACGTGTCCTGAAAAGGGACGGTTTTCTTTCTATTCCCAACTAAGATAGTCACACATAAAATGCCTATCTGCTAATTGTTCATGTAAATATAGGCAAACACCTATGAGTACTCCTTTAATCACATGCCTACATTCTGTCTATTAAGACTGCTAAATAAAATATTAACTGCAATTAATATAGTGAAACAGAAAAAAATTCCTTCTTAATCTAAACACGACCACACTTGTTTCTGACTGATGCGAGGCTGAGCTTCTAAACTATCCCCAAAGAATCAGAAAATAAAGCATGCAGTTGAGAAAAAAAATTAATTGCTTTTGTTCATGTAATAATTATATCTTGTATAAAGACATGGATACTAAGGTCACATTGAGAAACATGCTTTTCTTGTACAGGACTCTCAAACTACCAAGACTGAGGGTTTTATTATCTTTACAGTGTAAAAACCATTTCTCCTTGGAACCAAGACATTAGGTTAAAAATGGTTTTGAAATTTGCCTCTCCCTGTAGTGAGGTACACAACACTGTACAAAAGAAATTTTTTATCAAAAATATAACTAAATCAACCAAGTCACATATGTTTAGCATTTATTTCTAAAAAAATCTGATTGACTTAGGTACCTCACAGACACCAGAAAACTCCAATCCAGGATCCCAGCTGTTACATTTAACAGGAAATGTGTAACGAATGTCCTTATCTTAAAAAGCAATGCAATTTTAAAAATTACATTTTCAGTAATCCAGCAGCAAATATTCATTGCAATTGTAACATTAAATAGTATCAACTAGCTCTAGGTACAGTTAGAAAAGCCTTTTGGCAAATGCACATGCACTTCCCCTTTTCGTGGGGATGTATTTCTATCCTATCAAAGCCACCTTAGCTACAAATAGACATGCTCCTTTTAAGGTGGCACATTCCTTCTGAACTTGCACAAACTGTAGATTAGCTGCAAACAGCAGAACATGAATTCTCTTCAGTTTTAGGAATCACAAAGCAAGCATTGCTGCTAGATGTCTTTATTTTCCTTTAACAAAATACACAAAGGCACAAAATTCACTTATATCTTGTCATTATAGTACAGGTATAAATAGTGCTTTGTATTCAAGTACAATCAAGTGCAGAGACTTCTTATATTTCATGTAAACACAAAACAGTTTTGCATGTAGGTGCCTCTGGTTCATCTGCAACGCAAACACCAAAGGAGATGCCATTTATCCAAGTGCCATTTAACTGAATTCTGTCAAGAAGTTAGACAATGAATAATATTAACACCACTGCATTGACACTTCCATATGCTTAAGCCAAATGTCGGATGACACTGTAGCCTGTAAACATCTGTGTATTAAACATGTACTCAATCCATTTCAACAGGGCAGCATTAAAAAGCATCTTAAGTTCACTAGACCAAACCTACTAGGTCAATTGCCATCAGTAATTGCTCTTAATGTGTGACAGCTAAAGAGATGTCAAATTGTAAGTCACCCTTAGCAAAGCTTGTACTTTGAAGTTTTTAAATGCGCAAACTGAACAAGGGCTACAACCGTTAGACTTCAACCAACTACACATTCTATGTGTTAACTTAAAGAGACATGCTGGGTTTACAATACCCACTTCTACACATAGTTTTGACACACTGTGGCAGTTGAGGCAGTTTAAGCCCAAGCAAGATTTTTAAGTTGTACCATTAAAAAAAGCTCACCTGAATAGTAACAACAGGCATGAACAAAGCTAAAAACTAGCTACAGAAGGCACTTGAAGTAATTTATTCTGCTTTTATTAAAGATTCTTCACTTTGTTCAGCTGAAGCAGACTCTGAAATAGCCTCTTCAGTTGTTGAAATGCTTTCTGCTTCTTCTTTTTCAACTTCTTCAGCTAGCTTATCATTTAGATGCTCAGAACTTGGTGCTTTATCATCTGTGTCATTTGTCTCAACGAGCTGGGCCCCATCATCTTCAGATTCTGTGAAAAGAAAAATGACAAAATAGCCATTTGCAGAAATTAAGAGGCAGCTAATATAAAGCAAATGAAACATTCTGCAATTGTGCACAGGTTTTGACTAGTAACTGCATGACGTTCTCTACCCATAAAAACTTTGATTTTTCTAAGACAGTCACAGGTAAAACAATTAAAATTTAAGGGAAAAAATACTATGGAAAAGAGCTTAGCTCCCACTAAGAAAATAGCATGTATTACTTCTATATGTTCATCCTCAACAGAAGCCTTCTAAACTTGTGTACTGAAGTGAGATGTTAAAATCACGATAACAATTCAGTTTATTTGTCTTTGGTAATGCCAGTTTCACCAACTGTTGAACTTTTTTTTATAAGGGTTCAACCTGTACACAAACTAAAACATTCTTCTTGATTGAAATGACTTTAAACATAAGGAGTCTGATAATCAGGGGAAAAAAACCCAAACAAATATATCAAACCAGCCAATGAAAATTATTACATATTCTGTCTTCCCTGGGGTAGTGTAGGACAGTTGCACAGGAGTGAGTATACTTACTCTTCATCTAGGGTGGGATTTTCTTTGATAACCAGCGTATTTTTAAGATCAAAAACATTTAAGTACTGCCTCTAAAGAAGTATATTCTAGCTTCACAACAGGACTTCAGTAGCATATGACAAGAGTCATTTTTTGAATTCAGCATAAGCACAGGAAACCTGAACCTAGTGTTCCACTAAATGACACAAATGTACTGTAGAATGGTATTGCTGATGGCATTTGATTTATTGACCAGTATTACTCAATACTATGGAGTACTACTGCATACTGTGAAGGGGAACAGTGTGCAAAATTGATGCAAAGCTACAGCTCAAAAATGTTAGTATTATGAAATGTTTCTAACTCCATAGAGTGGTTTTGGTTAGAAGCAACCTTAAAGGTCAATCTGATTCCAACCTTCCCCTAGACCATCCAACTGGGCCTTGTAAACTTCCAGGGACAGGGCAGCCACAGCTTCTCTGGGTAGCCTGTTACAGTGTCTCATCCCTATTCAGAGAAAAATTTCTTCCCAATACCTAATCTAAATCTACTCTTTCAGGCCCTATCCCTTCTGCCTTGTCCTATCACTACATGCCCTTGGATCATGTCCCTCTCCAGCTTTCTTGAGGCCCCTCTAGATCCTGGAAGGTGCTCTATGGTGTCCCCAAAGCCTTCTCTTCTCCAGGCTGTACAGCTCCAACCCTCTCAGCCTGTCATCACAGGACAGGTGCTCCAGCCCTCTGACCCTGTTTGTGGCCCTCCTCCAGACTAGCTCCAAAAGGAGAATGTCCTTCTTATGCCAGGGGCTTGTTGTTTAATCCAGCCTGCAACTGGGTTGCAAACCAGACACCAGGTTGCTTACTCCCCACGCACCCTCCTGCCACCCTGTGAAGTTAAAAGTTCAATCCCTAGGTTAAAATTAGAACAGCCTAACAATTCAACATATTAAGATAGTAATGACTACAACTAAAATAATTGTGTCTAAGCGGCGGGGGGGGGGGGGGGCGCAGAGAGAAAGATAAAATAATTAAACATCTGTGATGCCAAATACAATGGCAGGCAATGGCAGGACATGGCTGGCTCTCTGGGCTGCAATCACACATTGCCAGGTCATCCTGAGACTCTTGTCAACCAATATAATCACTTCTTTCTCCTATGGGCTGCTCTCAATTCATTCTCTGCTCAGCCTGTACTTGTCCTTGGGATTGCCTTGATCCAGATGCAGGACCTCAGACATGGCTCTGTTGAACCCCATGAGGTTCACAGTCCCACCTCTCAAGGTCCCTTTGGATGGAATCCCTGCCCTGCACCACACAGCTCAGCGTCAT
This sequence comes from Calcarius lapponicus, assembly GCA_039654755.1. Taxonomy (NCBI): domain Eukaryota; kingdom Metazoa; phylum Chordata; class Aves; order Passeriformes; family Fringillidae; genus Calcarius; species Calcarius lapponicus. The sequence goes on along the minus strand of CM077470.1, from coordinate 4,947,029 downwards.
CAGCAAACCTGCTGAAGTGCGCTCAAGCCCACTGCCCATGTTCCTGACAAAGATACCAAGCAGCACTGGTCCCAATACCAACCTCTCAGGAAAACAGTGTCAGTCAAATGCCACATGTTCATGTTGATCAAAACATGTTGGGTAAAAGTGAAAGTAATCAGACTGCTTCAAGCTGATACAGAATTCAAGCAGAGCTGAAAGTTTTAGAACCTTGCTCTGGCTTCTTGGCCCATGACTGAGTAGAAGAGCTGTTGCACACCCCTGTCCAGCAGACCTTGTACAAAAGCCATCTGTCATCAAGAACTGAAGACCCCTCTTTCCACACAAACCTCTACCTAGCTAGTTCCAGGCTTCATTTCAGACTGCTCAGAGCAGCCCAGCTTCTCCATTGTTTTCTCAGACTTGATCTTTCATTTTAGCAAGTCTGTAGCTGACTCACCTCCTGATTCTTTCCCTGCTGTCTCTACTGCAGGCTGCTCAACACCTGCCCTGGCTTCTTGTTACAAAATTTTTCAAACCTCCTATTTCTGCCCAAGCAAATTAATGTTCCCAGTTATTTTCCAAGCCATCCCACTCTCTCCTCCTGCTCCTTAATTTCCATCTTGATCCCATCTCTGCCTGTACTCAATCTTTATCTCCCAACTGTCAGTTTTCTTTCTGTCTCATCTCTGCATTTTTTCTTCAGCCTCGAATTCTATGAATAAGTTTGTGCATTTTCCTGCTCCAATCCCTCCACACTTGAGTCACACTCCTTTATTGCTGGTCTTCAGGCTTGAGTCAAAGAAAGCAAACAGACTTTTTGCTCAGTCTGATCAGAAGGATGCCAAGCATTTATAACATCTTTGATGTAAAATCCAGGGACAATCACAGCCATCAGCAGAAGCTTCTAATGGAAAGGAGAAAATCTGAAGAAATATTCTAACTATATTCAAAAGAACAGGACAGTGCTCTCATTTTTATATTCTACTAAAAGGTATGGAGACACTGCTTATTTAAACAAATATTGTCAGGTATTTTATGAGTTTTCCCTTCACTATGTTCTTGAGCAAACTAATTGAAACTCTTGAAACTCTCCAGAATACATAGTAATACAAATTTGCATGGAAAATTTTGGTCTTATAATGCAGTCTGAGAAAGTTACAAGAAGCTAAAGAGTAGGGCCCTTAAATGAGTAGCCAGGGCATTCAGAGTAAGTGATGCTAACTCCAACCACAAACATGATCAGTCTTCATTAAAAATATATAGCGATTCCATTTTAAATACAGCAATTACTGAAAGGCTTGCCTAAAATCAACCTGATTTAAATAGTGCATGAATAAAGTCTTTGTAAGAGCAGCAGCCAACAAGTGAAAGTTCTGACAATAAACTTTAAAATATGACAAAAGAATTTAAGTGTTCTTGATGAGGAATACTTAATCCATCATTTAATCACAGAATGTAGCTTCACCCACATGATCTTAACAACAAACACAGCCCTACACTTGCTACATATTTAAGAGCTGCAACAATGCAACCTTAAAAATCTGCTCCTGGCTACAGCAGCTTTTCCCCCCAACACTCTTGCTCAGTGCTTAGTACTCAGAAAGCATATGCTCTTCACACTGTAAGAAGTCAGCCACCCTTGCTCTTGTTGCAGAGAGTATTTCAGAGTCACCAGTGAAATCATAATACTGCATCACTATTAAATTAAGTAGAAAATATCTATTAAGTGGGAATTCATAAAAATAGTGTAATTGCTCTAAAATAAAGCTGCTTGTGCTTTCAAGCAGCTTTCGGACAAGTTTTCTTCACTACTACACCTCCCCTTTAAGACAGATTTTCACATAATGTCACATGTCTGAAGTGTCTTTAAAGAACATGTGTCTCACAGTAATCTGTTAGTGGCTTTGGTGTCACAGAAAGCTATTGTGAAGCCTTTGAAACAAGTCAGATAGTATCTCCTACCAAAAAGGCAATTTCTGTTGTTCAGCAAAACTGAACTGTGGTTGGCTGGAAACAGAATACATTTTTAAATCAAAATAATTTGTTTAGAAGTTATAAAAGTCAAGGTGAACTGACTTATGTCTGCTTGAGAAATCGAGTTCTAGACATATTAGTCCTTTGTCTTCCATCAGTTTTATTCCTAGAAAAGGTTTCTGCAACACTTGCCCAAAGCCAAGCTCCACTTATGGCAGAACCCAAAACAAGCACACACTGGAACTGTCACTATTTCTGGCAGAGATCATTACTGTGACCCCTTCAGTTGAACAAGCCAAGTTTCTTGACATTATAAAGGCACCTGCCTTTATAATGGAAACCCCCTCAAACATATTAGCAGTAATATAAAAATATTTGAGCAAGATGATCAAGGAATTCCATACCAATCTAGCGACATCACATAAAGTAGTCCATGAAGGGCTTCACCACTGTGGTGAACTCTGAAGTTCAAATCTTTATCTAATGAAGACCTCTAAATATCAGCACCAGACATTCAACACAAAAGACTGATGCAGTTAACTTTTTTTCAAAATACTGTGAAATGCTAAACCTGAATCAAGAATACAGCATAACAGTACTAAATAAAGGCAAGGCAAAATTAATCAAGAGGCTAAAAGTGCTTCCAGTTGGCTCTTTCAATATGATCCAAACATTGATACATTTAAGATAAGTACATAAGAGAACCAACTAGCCTTTGATGGGAGGAGGAGGGGATCAAAATCAAGCCATTTATGGGAAACGTAAGAAAAGAGCTGAAGTTTATTGCTTCACTCTGGTACTAAAATTTCCTAAATTAATCTGCTGAATAGGGAAGCATGATGTTTGTGCCAGTAATCTGCACCAGACTGACAGCTGATGACTCCATTTTCCAGAGGTTTAAAATAAAATTCTAAAATTTAGTGCCAATGGAACTCCCCATAAGCATTCTTCAGATCTCTTATCCACAGGAGTCACATGTAACATGCCTGTCACTACATGAGCACACAACTGGAAAAAAGATTCAGCTTCATGCTCTACCCATTAGCTGAAGTAGCTGACTGCTAAAAAATATTCACAGCATTTCTTTATCACATTATTTTGCCGTTTCCTTGAACTACACAGCTATGGTATAAGGAATTACAGATAAGAGTTGTACTCCCCTGTGTTGCCAGCATTGTGGTGAAGTTGGTTTCCTGATGTTAATGTTTGTCTACATCTGTAAGTGAAGACATGCTCTCTATTCTTGCTATGACAGCAGCTATTTTACTGCGGTGAACAAAAACTTTCCCCAGAGCTGTACCTTAATGATAGCTTCATACCTTAAAACTTACAATCAAGGAATGTGTTCATTTATTAATAAAACCCAACTGCATGTAAGCAGTTATGTTTCATATTACAGTTCCAGTGGAAAAAGTGATTTAGTGAAAATATTTTCTCATTCAGAAGCGATTCCTTTGTGACGAGTCACAAGCAGGCACGGGCCTCCTCTAAATCAACAAGACATTTCTCAGAGCTATGTAAAGTACAAGGATATACTCTATTTCTGGCTGCTTAGTCATTATCAAAACAGAATGGTTTGTATCATCTTGGAGAATATATATCCAGAAAAGATCTGCTATTTAACACTGAAAACCAGAAGTCTGTATACCACTTACTTATTTCTTACGCTTCTTGTGCAAAATCTTACCGTCTACTTCCTATCAGAAAAAGACAACTGGACAATGAAGCTCACAGCTGTTTCTTTTCCTGCTGTTTTTAAATAAAGCAGCGCATTAATACAAGACCACATCAGGAAAAAAGCAACTAATTCTCATTGTTAAAGGTAAATTGGTAGAAATCATATTTACTGCAATAAATCCATCCTATTTTTCTGCTGAAATGTTTGATAAAATTCTGCTTTCCTAAAAAGCAACTTATCTCAGTTTTCATTCCTACATCTGAAATGGTTAATTGCAATCTCACAGTAATTCTTCAGATTTTACATTCTTTACAACAACTGTAGACAGACTCAGCAGCTCAGACCTATTATAGGCATAGGTTCATAGTAATTTCTTTCAATGATAATGCCAGATTAATTAGCAAGCACATCTCCTTACCTCTCTCTAAAATCCTGCAGTATGGATAATATTCAAAAATCCATGAGGCACATGCCTCCAATCATTGAATATCCCTTTTGAAAGACCTCTCTACTTGAGTCAGACAGAAGAAAACAAGCACACTTTAAAAAAGATCCCAGTAACAAAGTATGCCTTTTTCTGTAAGAATCTTTTAAGTTCAAAAGTACAAGCTACCCTCAAGAAGCTCCCCTCCCCTTGCTAAAAAATAACACCAGGATTTAAGGGCAAATGAGATATTTTCATTGTCTCAGTTTCATCCATTTGATTTCAGTCTTACTTTCATGCCAATAACACCACTTTTACTGAGGTAAGAGTGCACGATGTACAGGACAAGAAAGCAAGTTTTCACCACAATGCACCCTCATGAGGCCATGCCCAGAGACTGCCACCATCAAATATGACTTCCCTACTGGTTTTGTGCAGCCTTCTCATACCAGAAAGTAACAGCCAATGTTATTTTGTACTCCCTGTTAAAAATAATCAAGCAGAAGCACTCTATTACACTCTGACAGTTTCCCACAGTTGGTGTGTTTCCAGCCTGAACCTCAGGGCTGCACACTATCTGATAGTTTTCCTCCAGGATCCCTGCTTAAACTAACAAAGTCCCATCAAGCACTCAACAGCACATCTAACTGGAGATTCTCTGGTCTGAAATTATGATTTCTGGAGTCTTTTAAAACACTGCATCTTCCTGTTGGCTGTACACCAGATGCCTACTGTATCTGTAGACTATAAAATGTCTCAAAAGGAACTTTGTTAAATTAAAATTGACAATTTGTCTTTGAACTACCTGAAATTAAACAAGGCAGTTTTACTAGATTTTCCTGCCCTGAGGAAAAGAGCAAAAGGAACAAAGGCAGAAATTCCAACACACCTCAATCAAATGACCTGCCAAACACAGTGAAAAGTTAACTACTTTGGGACATACTCCCTCCTTAACTATTTCTGTAATTTACAGTGCCTTTTCTATCTGTTTGTCAGTAACGCTAGAGTGAAAAAATTTGTTATGCCATCATTTGCATAAAATAATGACAAATACGAAGAAATTTTAGGGTACAGGAAAGAAGACACTAGTATCAACAACCTGAGCTAGGAGCAGAGACAAGAACTGAAAAAACCATACACACTGCACTTGTCATGAAGTCAGAATAAACCGTACTATTTCAATTAGAATGGACCAAGAACAATCATCTAGACCAACTGCCTACCCAGCTGGGGCTTTAACAAAAGTTAAAGCATGTTAAGGGCATTGACCAATGCCTTTAACACTGACAGACTTTGGTCACTGATCACCTCACCAGGAGCCCTGCTGGAGCAGTGTTTGAGTACCTCAGCTGTTGTCATTCTTATGAGAAAACTTAGCTCAATAGAGACCTAGATGACAGTGAATTTCATTAGACATTTGGAAAAGAGCAGACTTCATGAGATCAGTACTTACCTTTTGTCTGTTGAGTCTCCTGGGACCTTCTCTCTCTAGGTTCTAGAGGCTCCGTTTCAGATCGCAATTCTGTAGTTTGCCTTTTTTCAAAGCTGAAGTCTGGAAGTCGTGGAGCTTGAGGTCTAGTTTTTCTTGCAGGATTCAGGAAGAAGCAGTAGGCACATCTAAATGCTACACCACAAAGCACACCTAGTAAGCAGACTCACTAATTAACTTCACATTTCACCTTTATTCCTACACTATATTCTGAGGCTTTAAAATACTAAAACCAGAGTTAACTAAATGACTATCAGTACCAGACAGCACCTCCACCAAATTTACATGTGTTGTTCTATGTAAGCCCTTTTTTAAATTCAGCAGACATTTGGTTTTTAGAAACCTGCTTGCTTTCAGCTCTGCTGAACTGAGTACTGCCCAACACTGTGAAAGATTTGACCACAATGAACAAAATAATGCAATTCAGTAGGGCCAGATGTTGCCACATGGTGTTGTGCTATTCTTTCCTACAAAAGAATTAAGTTGGCAGACTATCTTTTCCCCTACCCTTAAGACACCACCTTCCTCACACTCTGATGTTAGGAAGTGCTAGATGTTAGGAATTCCACAAGGTCGGTCTCACTCTGCTTTCTGAGAAGCATTCTGCTCCAGTGGTGCTTAATTAAGAAAAAGCAGTTTTGTTTTGCAGAAGTACTGGATGCCATTCAATACTTTAAATAACCCTTTTTGTCCTCCCCACTCTCACCAAGACAAGGGGGGAAGTGGCAGTTTCTGGTACAGTTGAGTTGTGAACTCATAAGAACTAAGATAACATATAGACTACTTATCTTTGGTTTCATAGGAAACATTTAGCTTATTGTTACAATACAGTGTATTTACTAATAAAAATAAACAAAACAAAATGAAATAGAAGATTTATCTAGGAATCCCTAGTTTCTTAAGTATAAGGCTTACACTTGTGGTAGAAAGCAGGCAATATACAACATCTGTGTTCAATAAAGAGCTGTGTCTGTCTGAAGTTATTGTCAGCCATAAATTCACATATAGGCCCCTAGGGCTTGTTCCCACTCTTTTTCCAATACGTCCCCAAGATCTTCTTGCCAAAGGAAAATTTAGTTTAAGTTCTGGTAAAAGAGGCACACTTTAATGTCAGATAGTTTCTCAACATAAAACCCTTCTGAGAACCATTCATAGCCAGTAGCAATGTTCAGGGATGTATTGGAGGAAGCTTATTTCTACCGAATAGTTTTCTACACATAAAATCCATGACCTGAAGGTCGCAATAAAGTACTTCTCCAAGCCTTGAAGTAAATCTTAAAAAACAGAGTAATAAGTTACCAAAAAATGTTCCCACATGAAGTGGTACTTCACAATGTCAGCTAAGTACTCAGCTGCAACCAAAATGAAGTATGATGCATGTTTGTTATGAAACATTAGCCAAGTAATACAGTCTAAAACAGATTAGCTCTTACCTATGTATTCAAACTCCTCCTTCAAAGCCATACCATTGTGAGAAAAACATTGCTGACATATAAGGGCATACCTAGAAAACATGAATAATATATAGTAACATACCTTTAAGTAATAGCACACTGAAGGGAGATGCATTTTACCTCATTTATTGACTAATACCTTAAACCTTTTCTTCTAAAAGGTCATTTCCACAATGAAATTATTAACCTTGAAAGCAAACTAAATCTGTAGATTAAATAATACTTTTTGAAGTTGCTTTAACCACAGTAAAATAGTCTCAACTACACTTTAAACTACAGTTCAACATATTTTTAGTATCATCAGTGTCAGAAAATAACATCCAAATTAAGCTTTTATTTCATTAGAATGAAAAGTAACCATAGTAAACATGGTAAGTTCTGATATGTTTGGACAGTTCTAAAGGCAATCTGAAAGACATTTATAACAGATATAAAGCTAAAGTGCTGAGGCAAATGTTTTCTTTTTTTTTTAGCTCAAAATATAAGTCATTACCCACTTGAGCACAGCTCTCTCTTTGTATCACACAGATAATATTATTCAGAACAAAGGTTAGGTTTGCCCAAATATTAGCAGTTTCCCTGCAAAGATATTTCAAGTGAAGCATTGAGAAAAAGTAATTTTTCAATTATGAAAATTTTGGACAAGTTCATTTACAATTCTTTTAGCCTTGACATGGCTTAAACAAAAAAGTTAAGAAGGTTCCTTTCCCCTAAGTGTTTAGGAATTTCTTAAAGAACATTTACCTGTTCTGAGGACCATCACCAACCAAATATTCAATAACTCTATCCACAACACCTCTTTCTCGAGGAAGAACAGGTCTTGCCAAAGGAGGGCCTGGAGGATGAAGACCTAGGACATGAATTATATCAAAATTATATTCCACTGTATAAATATGTATTATATTTTATTGGGTGTGCTAGTGTAACAAAATAATTACATCTACTTAAAATACATGGATATATTTCTTAGTCCACTATGAAAGCTGTAAGATTTTTCAACCCACATTACTTCAAAATTCTTCTGCTGCTCCTTTAGCTTATCATTTTATTAAACCACTCAATTTTTATGCCTTGGACATGTAATTAAATTTATAATTTCTAAAGAACTTAACGTATCAATAGCGTTCAATTGTTAACAAATAGAGGCTTTTTAAGAAAGAACAAATTAACTAAGTTATCTTCATATACATTCTGCAAATTTACCCTTGTAGTACCACAAATATTGTGTTACAGTACTTTCAACAAACAGTCCTGAGTGTAAGATAATGCAGCACTTGGGTGAAGAGAGGGAAACACCTGAAACTTATTCCCATAAGACCTTCATGAATTACATTCAAAGTCCACAAAACTAACTAAACACTGTTTGAGTAGGACAATGCACCAGTCTCTTTCAGAACTCTCCAACTGGGACAAAAAGGTTCAGCTTCAAGGCACTCCAAGACAAAAGTGTGACACCTTACAAATAAGATTGGGTTTAAACCATTGATTAAATTACTTTTAAAAATACAAAAGTCCTATGCAAGCTCAAGACAGCTAAGAAGGTTAAACAAAAAAAATATATCAGTATTAGCAGGTTTCATACTGAGACGAGCATATGGCAACCTGAAGCCCTGTATAAACTAAATATATGTAATTCACGGAAATGAAATACTGGAGGTGCAAAAAGAAACCAGTGTTTTCTCTGAGAAGAGTTCTGGCTTCTAACTATTCTCACTCCATCCAGTAAAAACAAATAGAGAAACATCATGGCTTAAAAGACAGCCTTTAGTGACTACAGAAGTCAGACAAGGATTCTCTTTTCTGTATGTTTTGCTGTATGTTTCCAGTATTGTTCTTCAGGTATGTTTCACAGAATTCCCCATAATGACCAATAAACAAAGAGGAAGCTAAAGGGTAACACAAACTAAAATCACTGTCTCAACATACAAAAGTAAAACAGATAAACACACTGTCTAAAAATGCAAAATAGGATTTTTTAAAAATCCAAACCAAGGACAACTAAGAGGGTATAGTTTTTCAGTATGCTGAATTAATTCAGAAGGACATTTAATTGAAAGATATTGTGTTAAAAACAGTTGACTTCAAGCTTTTCAGGATTGTTTAGATTTCATTTTCTTATAGCAACTTAGCCAGGGACCGGAGCAGGACAAGCACAGTCATAGCTTCCAGCACCTAGATAAACATACCCATAGAAGTAACATGTACCTCCTAAGCAGAGAATTCACAAAATATGCCAAGTAGGAAGGGACAGATGGGTTGATCGTTGAGTCCAATTCCTGGCCCTGCACAGGACACCCCAAAAATCACACCATGTACCTGAGAGCAGAGTCCAAACACTTCTTGAACTCTGTCAGGCTTGGTGCTGTCACCACTTCCATGAGGAGCCTGTGCCAGGGCTCTGGGTGAAAAACTTTTCCCTGATACACAACCTAAACCTCCCCAGCTCAGCTTTGTGCCATTTCTTTGGGCCCTGTCATTGGCCACCAGAATGAAGAGATCCTAATGTTTAGGAGAACAAGAAAACTCATGCAGAAAATACTGCAATTTACAACCCATCGCTTAAGTACAAAAAAGAAATCCATACTCAACACAAATGCTTTTAAAATAGGCCTTACTTTCACAAACAAGAGAAAATAATTCAGGAGGTAAGAATCAGTGAATGCATTTCCAAGTCATCCCTGTATTCTGTCCACAAGTGGGAACCTAGACCAAGAAAACTGTTCCAGCATCAAGACAGAATAAATTCAGTGCAATATAAATTGTATTCTGCTAAAGCTGTCCAAAGTAGAGGTCAGGCAAAATTAATTTCCTAGAGCTTTACAAAAACCTGAAAGATCCAATACTTCCATCAAAAAAAGGCTGATACTGCAATAAAATTAAAGCCCTAGAATAATTTTATGAATACCTGGTTTACATTCAAATGTTAACTCAGGCCTTTATTCAGAAGACCAAGTTTTCATATAACTTGTAAATCACCAATATATGAAATTTCTAAAAGTCAATAACCAAAGCAAAAATTAAATAAAGGAGAATGAAACATGACAACACATTCCATCAGCAGCTTAAATTACCTGCCTACTAATAACTCAAACCAACCATCTTGGTTCTCATGCTGTTATGGACACCAGTAATTAATACAAACATCAAAAGCAATCATTGTAGAAAGACTGGTCACTTTTGCAAAGCTTGGCAAACTCTCAACTACCTGCTGGTTATTAATTTTCAAACATATGGGAGCTCTGTGGTAATACACGTTAAATTGATTCTCCCCTACAAAATATAGTATAACGAAAATGAATTATTAATCTTCTGTAAAATAGAGATAATTAAGGCTATTCATATTTGTTGCAGGCCAAGCATAAACTCAGATGCCATATTATTCTTATAGATACTGAATTTATGAACTTTTCACTACAGCTGCATGACTGAGATTTTATATGCCTCAAAGGTTTGGGGAAATTCAAGAAAAAAGAGGGCTTCCATATTAACTGACAATTGCAGTGGCTCCAATTGTTATCTACGGCAAAGTAACATGTTAGGTCAAAATTCCAGTTATTTAGTGGGGAAAAAGTGCCTGTAAGGCATTATCACAAACACTACATTAAAAATTTTAAATCACAAATATTGGCAACTGTCCTTTCAAACAAGTGAGTTACTTTATTTTCCTTCTTTCTCTAAAACATTTATGCAGTAAAGGCTGAATTTCATCCAGCTTATTCAACGTGCCTGAATCTTCCCCTAAGAATAAAGCTATTATACAGCTAATACTTTATTCTACAGTCAGCTTCCTTAAAAAGGAGCATGCAATTCTAAATTCATTATGGAATTTTTGGTAATCAGATACCAGTAAATATGGTTTGCAACCAAATGACCAATTTCCTGGTGCAAGAAGCTAATTTCTGGTACTTCAAGATAATCCAGACTTACTAATAACTTGCCTTTACAGATCACTTCAGGGATAAAAACAAATTTAGCAGTTTCATAACATAGGTAAATAATTACTAACATCAAATAAGGCTTAATGGACTCTACAGAGAAGGGAGATCACAACTTTCCATGACAACTTTATTCCACTACACTAAACAACAGGAAAAGGCATTTTAACATTCAGCTTCCCAGGAGCTTAGAAAGCAGGTGTCAATATATTATCTACAGCTCTACTTTTTGATTGCACCATTGAAGTTAGTAAGGAAGGACAACAGTAAGACTTGAGTAGTTTCAAGTAAAAATCAGGAACACAGAGCAGAGAAAAATATTCTTGATCCCTGTACATAGAGCAAAGAACTACTCCATGTTAAACTGGTGCTCATGAGATTCTTGGCAAGTTGTGCCCCTTCTATTTTCAAGACAGCATTTCATCTCCTTTCTTGCCTTGTGATCCAACTTGTCAAACACCCCCCAAAGAATGAAAGGCCTGGCACAAATCCACACACAGCTTTACCACCCACAAGGAAAATGAGAATGGTGCTGCCCACCCAAAACTCTCAAATTTTGCAATCCTTCCAATGCAATTTAGTTCATATTCTATTTATTAAAAGTTCATCCCATCTGAACACCAAATAGGAAATCAAGGGAAAAACATTTTCAGAATATGAAACCAAATTTTAAGGACTACTCATTCCTACCAGATTTCAACCTGTTGCTAAACTTTGGACTCTTGTACTAAAACAACGATGCCATTTTAGTATTCAGCTACAACACAGACAACTTTTTTGTTGTATTTGGTATTCCACACTTTAATCTATGAGTATACGCTGCATGACTATACCTTCTAGAGTAAAAATTTAAATAAATGTCAAGATCCATGTTAAAAAAAATATGTGCAGGGTTTAGTGAGAAGCATGAATGTATTCTGAAAGTGTTCTCCTCTGCACCTGATTTATATAAGCATAGAGCTCTTCTAAACTAAGAACATAAAAAGGTATGCTATATTGTTGACTACAGAATACGGCAAAGTTTTATTGCCATTTAAACAAAGAAGCCATAACAGTTAAATGAGCTCAGGCAATAGGTTTCAGCATCAAAAGGTGCCAGCTGTAAAGAGTTATGGCTAATTGAATATGGAACTCCTGCTTAATCAGATAACTGCTCTGCTATTTCCAAATGAAATGCCATTTCCATACTGTCTGAAAATGGCCTCTTTTATTGGTAACCAGAGAAAACAATATAAACTGTAAATAACATTAAGTGCTGTGTTTACCCATTCCAGGCACTGAAGTAGCAGGGGATCCAGGGCGCCGTGGTAAAACATTGGATTGCAAGGATGGCGCAGCAGCTCTTTCCGGGAGCCCGCTCAGAGCTGAGCTCTCTCTCTGTAGGTTAGGAGATGCTGGAACAGGGGACTTTGGAGAGCCTTGTTTAGGAGTTGCAGGTGGGGGTGTAGAAGCATTTCTTTGAGCTGCAGTCCTCTGACGAATTTCTGACAAGAATATGTACATACTGAATTTAATATCTAGCATAAGCAAGATATTAGTAAAAGTGCATTAATATTGTTATACCAATTAGCAAATTACAGAATCAAACAAAACCAGGAAGGTCTAAACTAAACATCATCAGCTGGGCATGTCATAGAAGTAAATACTACACAGAAGTAAATACCAGATAGAATACTATATTTCAATTATCATAACTGTTAAATAGTTTGGGCAAAATTCTTCTAGAAGGAAATTCGAGAACAGAATCACAAAGAATCTGCTAATGCCAAGTATTGGACATACAACCAGTCAGACACAAACCACAATGTATATAATTGACCACTTTCTACTCTATGGCTTAACAATTCTTCCAAATATTTAGCTTTCCCTGGGACCAAAACTATTCATTCAGTATCTAATATGCTCAGGTCACATGCCCAAAGTTATGAAAAAAACATCAAATTGGATAAATCAAACAGTTCCAGAACCAGAAGAAAAGGAAATGCTTCATTCAGGTGATGTAGTTTCACTGACTTGTTTCAGTAACCTCATTATCAAACCAGCTGCCTGGATTCTCACAAAGCAAGAACGGGCTCTGCCAGAACACGTCACTGCTTTTACCTCTTCTCACACCACTACCAGTTACTATTAAATCACAATCATGAAAAACTTAATATACTTCCTCAGTTGTCTTACATGAAGCCAAACATCACCAGAGTTATGTATCATAGTTTGAATGTTGTAATAGTCAGGCAAGCCTGAGGTTCACGCACTATTGCGACAAATCAAACAGAAATGTAACCATTGCTTTAGGTCTGCAGATATTTACATCGTTAACAAGTAGCAGGTTAAGCTCTACAGGGACACCCCAATAACACCCACAGCTAAGGCTGTACTACCCTACAGAGTTAGTGTATAGCACCGTGTCACTTTGAACAACTTGCATGTCTTCTTCCACAACAAATTGAATTTAACACTACATTTGGACTTTAAAATCACTTCCACGAGTCTCAAGATTAGAGAGATTTTATCTGCTGACTTTGTGTTGAGCTGGAAGAGTTTAAATGCTTAGCAGGCAAGTTTACAGGTCCACTGGCAACCAGCCACTGAGGATGGGTGTGCTGAGTCTGAAGGAACGAGCCCTGTGCCCAGAAGTACAATACTAAGCTTCTGCTGTGGCCGGAGGAGGTGAGCATGCTAAGTCAGGTGGCACCAGCTAAGAAAGAGCTGCAATCACTGAAGCACTAGGTCAAATGTAACAGTTCTGTGGGAATACAGCCAATCCAGTGCCATGAAAATTGCTACATACATAGGTTATGGTCTTGCCTACTTATCTGTACATATAAATAGGATTAATACACAACAGAAGAAAGAATTAAAAATTCTTTGGAAACACTACTTTTAAAACTGCAAGTTTAAAAACTTAGTAAAAATCTTAGTAAAAATCCATCTAGTTAAGTTTCCTACAAAGCAGAACAAATCACTACTTTTCCCCTGCCACATCATGTGCATGGCTGCATTACTTCACACAACTTCATCGGCCAAATTACATCAGTCAATGAGTCTGAAGGTTCTGGATTTTAACTTGATTTTAACAAGTATGTTTGCCCTCTCACTATTTCAGTTGTTCAGATTCTGGAAACTGATTAATTGGTGAGGTAGTTGCAGAAATTCCATCAGCACTTCCTTAGTGACTTGCTTCTGGTTTGAAAACTGCTCCTGTATTGAGAGCTTTATATGAAGTAAGAATTCATTTATGATGAACTTCCCCATTCACATGTCTTCAAGATCTTTTTGAGAGAGCCATAAGCAGTAATCTTATACATTTTACACTAGAACTGCATTCTCTATGCCAGCTGACCAACAGGCATGGCCCATCTCCAAATACAAAATATTCATTAAAACCCACTATTTAGTCAAGTTTCCATTATAGTTTCCAGCCATGTGTTAGTTTCAAAAATTAAGCTAAAAGGTATGCGATTTCTCAAGTCTTCTCAGGTCCACATATGTACAAAAAATGAGTGATGAATATAAAGCCTAATTCCACTTGTTCCAAGATAATTTTGAACATCTGTAAAGACATCTTAGTCCCTTTTTTTTTCATTACAAACCCCTCTTTATTATTGTTATACATGGAAAATGTCCAAGACCATTACTATAAATTCTACATATGGATGTTACTTTTGCATTTTGAAGGTTGTCTTTCTAAGAGTGGTTTAAGCATATTAATTGTTTAAGAGTACTGAGTCTGTTTCAATAGGTCATGGCTATATTCACATTTATTCTGAGCCCATAATATATTATTTCTAAGCAAATTCCATGCCACCTGCAAGAGCTTTGCCCCTTTTGCCTGCTCCTTCTGAAGGGTCATTTTTGGCAAGTCTTCTTTAAACTACTTTCAATTAAAAAGATACTGCTACTTTAATTACTCTTTCCCCATATTTTTGTTCCTATAAAGATGCTGAACCAGTACTTTACAGTAAGTATTAGAGAGATATGCTTCGGTAGTTTTAGCTTCATTACAGAGTTAAGAATGCAAGACTCATTGCTAGTTTCCACAAAATATTGGGTTATTTACAATGCCTCTTTTCCCCCTTCACTTAGAAGCTCACTTGGCTTTTATTTTATTCTGTGATTCATATTTAAGCAAACTTGCCAACCCTCTGCTGCTCCCCAAGTAAGAGAAGTCATCAGCATCTGCATTATGAGAAAGTGAGAAATGCTCTTCTTGGCACAGCAAACAGCCCATCCATCCCAGTATTGCCCTTCATAGAGTGGCTGTAGATGTTATTCAGTGACAACACACAAAACTGAATTCCTGATGCTGACATTCCTGATACCATCCCCAGGATCCATAAATGGACAAGGAGAGTACGGCCCTGTCTCATCATTTTAGTATCACATGCAGACCCTTTACCCGTGAACTCCCCTAACTCCTGCTCTGCACTTCCACATTAACAGCCCTAATACTCTTCTGAAGGAACTGAATATGATTGATATATTTCTCAAATTGCTTTAACATGCAAGGTATTAAAAATTAGCCTTTTGCAAAGTTCCCAATTTCCATAATTCCAAGTTGCACAACTTACCTAAGAAACATGTCCATTGACCTCAACAGTAACACAATTTACAGCTACTGCTGATGTAGTTTTAATGAAATTTTGACATTTTCCAAGGATTTTCTTCAGTAATGATATATTTGTGTATCCAAAAGTCAATGGCATGAAGACAGCTTAAAAATAGAACTTTAATTCTCCAAAGACACTACAGTTCAAATTCTGCAGTTACCAGCATTGGACACTTGAGACATAAGCAGACACATTTCTTAAGAGGTATCTACTCAACTCATGATTCAGTATGAGCTCTTAAAGACTATTACACTACTGCAGTGGTGAGGCAGTGACATGTTTCATGCTTACAAGCATAACTATTTTATTTTTTCCTCACTTCAAAACACCTTGATTTTTGTAGAAAATAATACATTATTTTCATAGAGCTACACTACACTGCAGGTGAATATACAGTTTACATAACTTGTTGGCCTTAGTATTGAAGGCCAACCAAGCATTTTCTTTCTTCCTCCTCATGCCTATATCCATCCCACAGCCTGCAACCATTTTTTATTGCATTATTATTAATTCAGGTTGCAGAGTGATCTCATTTACAATACACCCCTGCTAACAGTCATATTAAAATGAAAAGAGCAGGCACCAACAACAGGATATTGCTGATAAATATTTCTCTGAAAATATATAATTACCCTACTTTTCTTTGTGGCCAAAGTATTAAAGTATATATTCATTAACTGTACCCTCAAAAAACATTTCTGAACAGATAAAATTCCACTTAAATTTTCAAATTCATTTCCCTCTGGATTTTGTGATTTTTTTTATGCTAAACACACGATCAACCTATTTAATCTGTTAAAACTACCATTACTTATTTCAGCAGTGCATGTCAAAATTACAAAAACGGCAAGAAGAGCTAAACACACAGGAAAATTGGGCTGCTACCAGTTGTTTTCCTGAGAATCAACTATTATGCAATACTGATTAAACCTTTGGACCAATTAGTATGATGTGCAAGCTTACTCATTTCAACCAGTAAGTAGAAACCATACAAATAAACTAACCTTTCATCAACTGCCTCATACACAACATTATCCAACTTGATTATGTATCAGTTACAGTTTATCATCTTTTCAAAAAGACTCCATTACAGAGCTCAAGAAAATGAGTTCTCTTGCTTGGCTAGTTTGTGCCCAAAGCAAGCAAAGAGAAGATCAGGGAAGCTTTAATGTTAGCTTACTTATAGGTATTTTATTATTCCAAACCACTCTAATTCTACCACATTCTACACACACCAAATTGTACCACAACCACATAAAGATGTCATCTAGCTACAGTAAGTTATATACTGCACAGAACAGAAGCTAATTCTCATTTTTGGCAGATATTTAGTGCAAACAGCAATAAGCTAGTAGGGTTTTTTATAGCTAAAAATTGAAATAATTACTGCATATAAGAAGAATTATTTGGTAAGTAAACTTTATTTGGAAATTAAGTCTGAATAATTTCACAAGCCAAAGGCAAGCACAGCTTGTCCCTCTTGAACTATAATGTACCTCCAAACTACAATAGTCTGACTAACTACTTAAATGGGGATAAAAAGCTGCACCAATTCCAAATTCAATGTGTTAGAGAACAGATCAGACAAATTAAAATAAAATTGTGCTGCATATGAACAAATTTACATTGACTCATAGAATCACTTCCAACTTAGGTTGGAAAAGACCTTTAAGATCATAAAATCCAACCATAAGCCATGACAATTTACAAAATTTATTTTCCAAAATCCTTTCAAAGTTAAACTACACTTTTATTTGGATCAAGCAAGAATGTCCATGCACACCAAAAAGTTGAATCTGTTTGAAAGAGAATTATACATTTTCTCAGTTGTGTCCCCACTTAGAGGTTATTGGTTCACACCATGACAGTCTCAGAGAGCACTCTTTGCAAATGAAACTGTACTAAAAGATTCCTTCCACCAAGCCCATGAGACTAATTTACAGGTAGCTCTAAATAAAAAGTTCTAAGCACAGATAGCGTGGGCAAACTCCTCAGGCACAACTGTTTCACATATCTGTTCATACCACACCTATTAACACAGACCACAGCTTACAGGGACTGGCTCTCAGAAATAACTCTAATTCTCTCAGAACCTCTCCCAGCCCTTCTATTAACAGTCAGGACACAATCAACACAACACAGCACAGGCTGGATCCAGCTGATCTGCTTTTGTCTGACTGCATCAAAAGCAGGGGCAATACACTTTGGAAACCCAAACATGCACAAGACTAATTAACAGACACTGACCAACTCACTTCTCACCACTGCTCCTTACACAGCCTGGGTAGAGGGGAACAGATCAGTCATGGACCTCCTAAAGAGTTTCAAAACTGGTGCTGCTCTCTCTTCATAAAGCCAGAGTGACTAAAGACTTACCACTGTCTAATTTATAGCTAATTATCTGTAGATTTCTATACAGAAACACATTTCCAGGCAGTTTCATCGCCTGGTCAATGTTATTTGCATTCTGCAAACAGATCTGTCACCCTACTACTGGACTACTGGAGTGATTTCTAACATAGCTCAAGAAGGATGAATTTTATAAAGAGTTTAAAAAGAGCTGAAAACAGACTACCTACACTTTACAGGTATAGCAGAAAATTCTTGGCAACCACCCACGAGCTGTATTAAGGCAGAGAAAAGAACAGGGTGTCAGAATGGCCCTTCAGCCTGAACAAAACTATGAATGCTGCAGAAATGGAGCATGGGAAAGACAGGTAACTTGAGCAAACTTGAAAAAAAGCTGTTGTGTCTAAGACAACAGAAGAGATTAAAGCTTCACTATTGAGGTACTGCACTGCAACTATTCACTGTCAGTGTCAACAAGAAAGGATAGTTTCAAAATATTTTCATGGCAATTTGAAGCTATACAAGAACTAAACAGAGGATTTGATGATGCAGCTTATAAACACCTTTGTTAATAAATCCAGGTGCTCTGTACTGAACAAAACAAGTACTTCGAGTGAAAAATGGGAAAAATAGAAGTTTGGTTACCCACAAGAGTTAAACACAAAGTTGACAATTCTAATACTAAATTCTAAAGCAATCTGTATTTTATGAAAAACTATGCATATCAGATTCTGCAGTTTATTTTGAGCATCAGCCCTTTCAGGTTATAACAGCAAGTTAATGACAAAGATTGCTCTTAAAGTGTGAGCACAATCCTCAGTATTAGAGTACACACAGCCTCTATACTGTGTTCATACAAGCATTTTCAGGTTAACTACAGCATACTACACTCAACCTTAAAAAAAATTAACAGTTGTCTGTCTGCATAAATATTTCCAAAAATACCACATTTTTAATGTAAGCATTCTACTGTGTGTAAGATCTGTTGAGTTTTGAAAGTTGTGTGGACAATCTAGAAACAGGCTTCCTTGAAACATTCAAGCTTTTCTATTTTATTTTATTTTATTCAATGGCACCTTTAAATGGAACAATGTAAACGAGTAAAGAACTGTCCATTCTTTGCAACCAGAAAGTAGTTGAATTATGCACCAGTTTCTTCCTCTCTTTCATTCCTCTCGGGCCACCAAATAGATGCAACTTAAGCACTGCATTAGGAAAGGTCTAACTAGCCATAAATAGAAACACAAGTGAAAAACTAAGTCAATGAGCATTACACAAGAGTTGAACACACCTTAGTATTCTAGAAAAGTTGCAAGTATGCCACAAGAAGTTAATTTTCTCTCAGCTCTAACATAAAGCAGCATTAAATATCCTGCTGTCTAGAACATCAGGCTATAGTAATAGATCCCTTGCCTGAAAAATTCAGAACAGTAATGGGCATAGCCTAATGAACAGTCTATTAACCCTAAATAAAGGTCAATTGATCTACAAATTTTATCATATCCAGACTTCTAGACTAGAAATTGCTATGAAAGATGAGTATCTATGCTAAAGAGCACCCATTTTACAGGGCTATTACCTTGTCCAGGTCTTGGGGTTGCAGATGTTCCAGCAGATGGTAGTTCAGTCTCCTACCAATTAATGATAAATAACATTATCTGAATGCTCAGCTCCATAGTACCTTTCATATTACATCAATATCAAGACTCACCTTTGCACTTGATTCTGGATCAAACCTTTCAAGGATTAGTTTAGCATTCTTGTAGGTTTCCTTTTCCATTACTTCCTCAAGCTGGAAACAGAAAGGTTCCACACATCAATAGATAATTTTTCAAAGTATTTCCCCCCACCATAGCCTCCCATTTACAAGCATCTAATCAATGTTACCAGAAGGCAAAGCTCATCCATGAACCAGTAGCATTTTCAGATACCTGAGGATTTGTTGTATTCAATGGAAAATAAATTTTGCTTTCAAAAATAGTTTGCAAACTCTAATGGACTACTTGTACTTAACAGCTTTATTGCAAGGAAACACCAAATATTGCTAATTGTTTACATATAATGAGGAGAATAATTACAAGCACCAACTTCAATAATGGAATGTGCAAAAATCTATCAGCCATCATTATTGGAAGTTATTAGACATGACAAGCAAATGACAGGCAATTCCTTAGATTTATTTCCTCATAGCACTTAATGCTATTAATTTAAGGAAGGTCGTTAGCCAAGTGCTTTACAGAATAAAGTCCCTGTGCCAATTAACTGCTGTCAGCATCGATTTTAGATTATTTATTAGCAGAAGCAATTAGCTTGCTGCAAATGCTGTGAAAACTCACTAACTAGAGAACAGCCATGGAATTTGCTCAAATGACTTTAAAGGCTGGATCTACATCTTTACAGCAATTCAAACTGCTTTTCAGAAAAAAGGAACATGTTAAGAATTTAGATAAAAAATTTACTGAGAACTATGCATACTTTAGGGAATGTAATTAAAGCACTTCATTATTACAGCGTTTTATTTACAATGCACTCAAGTGGTTTTATAGCTAATACATGGGCTTAATTAAAAAAAGTAATCACTAGTAAAGTATCATTTTAGTGGTTAACAGCCAACATCAGAAGCAGCTTAACTATGAAACTGAGATAGCCAAAGTTATGACAAATACCTAACATGGATAGAAATTATAATACATTTTACAGTATCTCAAGCAGACCTTTCTTCCTAGATATGCTGACTAATGGCCATGTTCAGCTAAAAGTGGGGACTTTGTTTGTTCTGAAGTTTGCTGTTGGCATAAACTGCAAAACTGAAAAGGTCAGTGGTCAAAAAATTAAATTCTCTCAAACTCATTTATCACTGCTAAAATAACAAATGGTGCAGGTTAACATGAATTTTATGCCATTATTTAGCTAGTGAGAAACTAAAGTTTCAGCCATTGTGCATACACAGACTGTGCAGGAGTTTTGCATTTAGACAGGCCTCAGGATTACAAATAGACCTCAGAAGCTAAATAAAAATTCACTCCATTTAATGGCTACTGTGTATTCATTTAACACCCACTCCTCCCCACATTTCTTGAAGTTTGAGGCAAGGAATACTATCCAGGCTGTTAATTAAGGACTGTTGAAACAAAAGGGAGTGAAGAAGGAAGTAAAAATCAATTTCCTAGACTTGCATTTCAGCATCACTTTGGAGTTAACCCACTAACTTCGTAAAACAAATGCCACACAGTGCAATAAGAGCAGAATTAATGACCTAATAGGAAAAATAAAGTATTTATTGCTTATAGAAGTAAAAACTGTAAGACGGACTTTTATACAAAGGGGTAAGGCTAGTGAGGTGAAGCTGCAAAGTAGGGAAGCTTTAACAATCAGTGCTAATATTTGTCTGCCAAATCAAAATTTTAAAAACCCAATTCACTTCAATGAACATAAAAGGCATACCATTGTCTGTATAGCCTAAAAGAAAAATGAGTAATAATTTTCTGCAGGCCAAAGTGACCTTTAGGGGAGAGAAAAACCAGAATGCTCCACCATCGCTTGACACTTTCTTTATCTAAAGCACTTCTTGCCACAGAAGTATTAGATAGTATAGTAGCTATTTGTGGATACATAAGTTTTGCAAAAACAGTAACATTATTTTGAAACATAATCCAATTCTCACTACAAGATTCCGATGTTGAAGTTATCCCCCACATTACATAGTTTTTGGATAATTCAACAAGTTATTCTTCATATTTTGAAATTCATATATAGCGTTAAAATTCTAGTAAAGCTGAATCTGAACAAGAATTCAGTATCACAACTGACTCTTTACAAATTTATTGAAAATATATAGAAATTGTCAGGATTTCTACAGGCATATTCACATTTCTCATGCTTTCACTTATAGAGTATACTTTTCTAAAGTAAATTGAAATTTAGCTGACAATACCAAATAAAGAGTCAAAAAGGACCAAGTTTACTTACTGTGAGCGAAACAGTGTAAGTACCAGAAGAAAGTAAAAGCTTGTGTAAAATTTAAATATTACTTTCTGAGAAAACTGGCTTTTGTGCCAACACAGGAAGCTCATTTATGAACACAAACCAAGACACTGACTTCTGCAACATTCACCATCCTGAAGCATAATCTTGGAAGGGTTAACTTGATGGTGAGCACTGACACAGCAAATTGCTCAACACCTTACTCTTTTTCCATAATAAAGTCTTCTCTGAGATCCAAAACTTCTCCTACAAAATCATTTTCTACTTTCTGCCAAGGGCTAACTCATAGTCTATCCTTATCAATGAAATTATAATGCTGAGCAACCCAAATCACGAGTGAACTCTCTAAGAAAGGTAATACCAGCCTAAGCATGATTTTTTTCATGGAATTAATCAGATCTTAATAAAGAAGCATGGACATTCTCTTCCTATGAACAATTGTATGGATGAACTCCTTCCCAACAGGCAACCAACAGAATTCCTGTGGGAATGACATCAGCTGCCTAAATTGAATTGTATGAGTAATGTATTTTAAGCTTCTTGTAAAGGCAATTTAGCAGCCAAAGACTTAAGTACTGGCATGGTGCAAACCACTCATTATTCACCGTACTACTATGTGAGATCATAAATTGAGAACTACTTACCTCCAACTACAAGGAGGTCTTTCTTAATATTCACACAAAGCCATGAAACTCATTTCAGTCTACCATTTAAAATATACCACTACATGTAGCAAAAGTTTCATTAAAATAGGAAATACACTGTTTAAGTCACAGTAATTAAGCATATTAAGTATATTTTAAATTCAGAGTATATTAAGTATACTCTGGACATGCAAACATTAAAACCTCCAAGGTAACTGACCCTTTGTCAGTAAATATGATTTTAAACTGTATTTTGAGTTTCCAGTTGCATATTTTCAGTACTCTAACATTTACCAGTTAGACAAAACTAGGCTTAAACACAAACCAACTCCTAGCAGAGCTTTTATCACATACTAAAGTTATCAAAATATCAATGGTTGTCTACACCTAGAAGGCTGAAGACAAAGTTGATTAAAGAGCAATTAATTAAAGTAACAGAACTCATATGCTGCATTTTTTCCCATTACTGAACTAACTCCAAGACAGCCTTGAAATCAAAATAGCTGGGTATTTTTTCCTAGATTAACAGATGCAATTTCTAAACTCTTACCTGAAATGACTTGGAAGTCTGTCAAAGTCTAATATTACACTTAGCCTAGTATTCAGAGTAGCTGAGCAAGCTTCAGCAAAGTTTAATTCTAAAATTAGCATGGTAATTACTATACTAGCTTCACAACTTTGTCCTCAGGCTAAGAATTATCCCATCTTTAGGACTGCTGTTCCAGGTAAACTCTCCACTAATTCCCAGTTGTATCAGCTTAATACATGTCCTGTGCCCTTGCTTTAATATGCTTAACCCTCTGAACTTGCTCATCTACCCATGTTGAGGCTTAAGGGCTGACATCCTCATTAACTGAGAGACTCTGAGGCCAAAATCACAGCTAAACAGTCACGAACACAACCACAGCATCCCTCCTTATGATCAAGAAGGGAAACAAAGTTGTATCCTGAAGTAGTGCCTTAATTACAGCTGATGAACTTAATCTGTACCTCCAGTTAATAACTGAACAAGCTTTATTCACTAGTATTCAAAAAACCAGCATAGTTAGTTCTGTGAGAAGTATTACACAAACTTTGAGTCAAAGTACAGGACAGACAATACTAACGGCAATTTCCAGATGAAGTATCTGTATTTGTCAAGTATTTTACCCACATGAGTATACATATGACTATGTCACCAAAGCCAGAAGATAAGTTAGACAGAAATTATTTTCTACTGAGCAAATGCACCTGGGCATTATAGCAGATAAGGAGCTAACCCCATTTACAGGTAAGCCCTGTAACCACCTTACCTCCCTTCAGCACACAAGTAATGTCTGCAGGGAAAAGGTGGGCCACATGACTGTAAAACACAAGTATATTGTAACATTTTTCAAAAGGACAATTGTCTTCAATGTAAGATTTATCCAGCAATTAGGTAGCTGAGCTGCAACAAAGTGAAAAAGCACAGATGTTGCAGCAGGCTCAGTGCCTAGACAACAATTTGCATTAGAAATAAACAGGAAACACATAATTTACTTATCCTAAATACTTTGAAAACCACAATGTAAATTTCTTAGTAACTAATCCTATTTGCAAACTCACTAGCAAATCAGAATTCAACAAGAAAAAAAATCCTCTCTCTCCCCATTATTTCACTTGATTTTTTACTAAAAATTAACCAAAGGCACTCTTAAGGAAGTTAATCAAACAAAACAAAATCAAATCTGAGTATTACCAAAATGAAATTTTACAGAATGCAATTGATTCAGTGTTTTTATTTAAAACACTAATTATATTCTCTCCCGTTACCTGCATCCCCTTCCAGCTCATTTCAACATGTTCTGTATCATGTATAATTATCTCATTTTAATGCTTAATTGAATATCTTAAATTATGATGAACCTCCCGAGTCCATCTTCTGAGTAAAAAATACCAACACTGCACTGATTCGAGAGGTTGCAGTAAGTCCTCTGTTTCTGGTTCCTTGCTAGGAGCAAGGCACCCACAAGATCATGTGATAATCAGACTCTAAAAAATAGCTGACTTACACATTACTGGACTTCCCAGAACTCAGTTTCACTAATCCTATATAGAAGCTTGTCTTTAATCATTAAAGCTTGACTTGCATATATACTCATGCCAATTTATACTTCCAGACTTAAATTCTCCATAGTTACACTATAATTTCATTCTTGTCTATGAAGTATTTATGCAGTTGTTTTATTTTTGTATTGTGCATCATTTCATCCTGGTTCTTCTACAGTATGTTGTTTTGATGTTTTGCATATGCAAAATACACATTTAGGTTTTTCCTGACTAATCTTTTATTCAATGGCTTTTGTCCTAATTGCTTCTCACACACAAAAATTCAGTATTACTAGTTGTTCTATAAAAAAAGATTTTCATGATTACAAAAACCTAAAATTAAACTGAAATGACGACTTTACATTTAAGATTCCAAAAACTCTTTTGTTCTCCACTGTGCTTTTTCTGCTTCAAGAACTTGTCCTTTAAGGCTACCAAATGACCACGTTAATTGGGAATATTAACTGATTTCAGTTAAGCAGTTTTCATAAACTTAACATTGTTGTGATGCCCATGTCTTTCCTCCCTAGAAAATGTAAGCCTCTCGAACCCCTTTGTATCACCACTACAAGCACAGGACACATCCATTTAAATATCAGCAAATCCTCTTTACCAAAGTATAATGACATAATCAGGTTACAGGTTATCTTTTTTACATTTTAAAAGTGATAAAACATAGATCATGACATAATACCAGACTCTCACCCAACTCATTTTTGGTACCTTTGTTCTGGGTTTTTTATTAATTTAGCTACCATGGCAAAATCCAGAAGGCATGAGGTGAACGCTTAGGGAAACTCATTAATAACAAAGCTTCATAATAGAATTTTTGGCATTTCTGAAGGGAGGAGGAGTTGCTTTGGCAAGGTAGGGTTGGGGGCCAGAGAGTGTTTGGGTTGTGGCTGTTTTAAAGTTTTGCCTTACAAGGCAGGTGAAGCCCACCATGTAAGAAAACAGCTTCCTTTCTCAACAAACTTCCTTATGGAGTAATAAACAGAGAGGAAACAGCTTTCAGTGCCACAAACTTCACAAACAGGGCAAGTTATCCAAGATTTGGAATCTTGTCCATCCTAAATTTTTCTTACTGAGATTAACTGTTGATCAAGTTTGGTGCAAATATCTGACATACACCATTTGTAGAAAACCATAGCAACCATTTTTTCTTGAAGCTTTACTTACTATTTTTTTCTTCTGGGATTTTAAATCTTCCAGCGCATCATCTAAAAGAAGGACATTATACATTAGTTTTCAAATATAAATTCATTTCAGCACACTCCAAACACTACCTTCACCTTGAGATATCAGGAAAAATTATGCATTGACCACTACCAACTCTAAACATCAGCAAACTTGGTATAAAATAACTAGAGTTTTTATGTGAAAATAAATCACTTAAAATGCTGAAATTGCTTATAAATTATAGCCCACTGTTATCACTTTACAGTTATTAACTATTAAAAAATTTTATGTACCATTTCCTCATTAAGCAAACCAATTCTAGCCAGTGCCCTGCTTTGACCTACATTAAAACTGGTACAACAATGGACCAAATACATTTAATCTCATCACTCAAAATACAGAAAAAAGCTTGAGGTCTAAGCATTAGCATATCTGAGCACCAGCTTTACTGGCTTCAGTATTTCACATAAACCTCTTAACACATACTAGTTTCAAATGCCAGGTCAATTCCAAGCTTCAAAGCTCAATCTATTTCCCCCTTTCTATATTCTCAGACTACAGCAAAGCCCCCAGTTTTGTAAGAACAGCTACCAGAAGGTCATTTTACTACTAAATGTTAAGAGACTGTTGAAACAGGTAGGCACAATAACTAACCTCTGTAAGAGGAAGAGAAAGAAGAAAGGCCAAATGCATGTGGGATTTTCCTGAAAGTCAATGTTTGCAGCTTGACACTCACAGAAAACTCACTGCAATAAGCCATCACCTTATGCAGAAGATACTCTCTCAACAAATTAGCTTTCTACTACCTCTGTTCACAGCAAGAGATTTTAACAATAAACTGTACAAGTTTTTACCCGTTCTCAGCTCTACTGAACACTGGCAGCTTACTTCCTGTAAAAATATACCTATTCTTACCCATTTTTAAAGACAGAAAAAGCTTCACAGAATTACAAGACACAAACCCAACCAAAATAAACACACTTTTTTTTGTATTTTTACTATTTATAAATATGTATTCCATACAATTCCAAGTTTCTTCAGGAAAACTGTTACTTAAAATTAAGGGAAAAATAATTACTTGAACTTTTCCAGAATGTAGAAATCCATTTCGATCAAATACACCTCTTCATTAAATGTGCAGAATGCTAAAACTGGCATGCACATATTTGAAAGGTTATTATTTATACAATAAAAGGGTAACTACAACCATCCTCATTTGTTAATAGGACATGGAAAAAGACAATATTTAATCCTGGGATGGATCACAGAAGATGGACAATTCCAGAAAGTGTGCATCTGCAAATTACTAAGGTACCTCTTTTTACCAAATGTTACATTTATATTAGAACACAACCTCACATGCTGCCCCACACAGATTAATAGCTTAAAATGTACTGCAATGCAGTGTGGTATCACGAAACCAAATAAGCAGCAGAATACAGCCAGCTATCAATGGTTACTCAAGAAACTGCAAGTGCTTTTGGTACAGAAATGCCTAGAACATCTTCAAGCACAGCCTTCCACAAAGCAATGCCATCAGTTTCAAGTGTGGTTGTTTCTTTCTGATCACTTCACCTCCTGTACTCAACAAGAACCTCAAGAAACACCTGCCCCTTAAACATGGCCAAATGGCAATTACTGAAAAGTACTCTCACGAAACCAACAATCTCATCTTAATTAAACCTACAGAAAAAAAAAGAATTCATACTAGAGAAGTCAATACCTGCAATATACCTCATTTATTTTCTCCAGCTTTGGGACAGATCAGCCTAAATCTTTTAACAGTTGTTTGCCTGACTAGTCCTAAAAACTGAAATTCCATCATCTCTCCACATCGCCTTCCCTGGAGTCTAGCTACAAATTTTCTTCATTCACAGCAACATTCCCAAATCCGGTGTATACCAATTATCCACCACAGAGCTTTACTGTATTAAATACCCACCTCCAGGGTCTCAGTATGTTATACTAACTTATCCCAGAATAAAAATTTGGTTTTGAGCAACTTGGATGATAGTTTGTTCTCTCAGCTATGCTTTTTCCTGCTTTACTGCTTCAACCCTACATTCCATTCTTCTTTTTCAAATATAGGACTTTTATCTCTGAGGTAAAACACTTCATTTTTATCCAGTCTCTGGAACCACACAGGAATAATCCCTTTTGGCATGTTCTATCATCTACTAAACCCTTTAAACACAGGTTCAACAAAAGCACCAGACTTGCCTGTATGCTCAAAACAGCAATAAAGACATTTAAGCAAAGTAGAAAAACATACTTTTTTTTCTTATTCAGCCATGAAATGCAAATCATTCATTTCACCTTAGAAATGAATCACACAGCACCGGAGAATATATGGACAATTTTATTTCTACATAAAAATGTATGTTCTGTGCTTGCATATCAAATGCAAACATTCAGTTTAAGAAAAATTCTAAAAGTGATGTTTAACTTGTAAGCTGTCACAAATTAAATACATCATGCTGCTCTGCGAGTCATAAAACAGTGCAACACTGAGGCTTGCCTGTATTATTGCACACATCACCATGAGATATTGTTACAGGCTGGACTGCTTTCAAGGAAAGTCTCAAATGAATCCTAACTACTGCAGACAAGTGCCACAGATGCTGTTTTTAAATAGCATGCAGATTCATTCTAATGCAAAATCTAACAACTTTTTATATATATTTGAAAACCTCCATTACTTCTCGGTTCTGTTACATGACTTCCAATTTTCCTTAGCTCTCAAAAAAGCAGAAAAACACCCTCTTATACCTTTCCCACTCAGGAAAACATAAGTATGCTTTGGAGAACTTGGGAGAGAAAAGATATCCTGACAAATAAATTAGACACATCTGCTATAAATCTCTTCCCTTTTGTATAAGGATAACAGATGACTGCCGGAATACTTGTGAGATGCAAGTATCAAGGGAACTACTACTACTGCTTATACTTCCTTTCCCCTTATCCTACTTTTACATCATATTTTATTCCATTACACTTTTGACACATGCAAAGACAGGAGAAAGTTAGCACCATTTTATAAGTGAAGTGAAAGATTAAGCAGTTTCCTTCCTGCTCTTTCATGAACTATGCGGTAGAAAAAAGTTTAGCTAATACAACTAATTTCAGTATCAACTAAAAGGCTACTCTTGTCTTCCTGGAAGCCAAATGAACAGAAGCATTTACATTATAATAGCAAGCATCATTCTCAACTAGTTACACATTAAAAAAAAATAAAACACAAGGAAAAAGTACTTACTATTTCTTTCTGTCCGTTTGGAAAAGAAAAAAATGAGCAGAGTTCTTATACACCAGATTCTTTAGAACAAAAAGAAGAATTATATTAATTAAAATATATTACAATAACCACTTCTGAAGTCATTTAGCAAACAACACTTAGCAGATGAGATTTTATTACACAAACACAAAAGACAGAAACCTTCAGACACTATTCATATAAAAATGTAAAAATTAAATTAGCACCTTGTCAACAAGACATCAATATTGCTCTAAATAAAAGCGTCTTTGCAACTGAAATTAACTGTTAATTAAGGCAGAAATACTAAGGCAGCAGCAGCAATATCATCACTTGCTAAAAAATGTTCACCTGAAAATTACTTAGTCATCACTTCTTATTTGATAGATTAATAAGACATTTTATCCAGAAAAAGAAACTTACCAGTTCAGACCCAAAATTAAGGCCCAAGAGATTTGTGGGAAGAATTTTAATACCAATGAAAACCATGTGATAGAGCTATTGTACAAATGCTCTCCCAAGCAGAATTAACTGACCTAGTGATTTTAGAGAAGCCCCAGTCTACTGAGTTTCTGTAGGGTTTCAGCTGACTTGGCTGAAGCAGTTTATGTCAAGATGAAGTTAAACTGATCTATGAGTATTTTACCTTTGAAAGGTCTCTTTGCAATCATCAGGACTTCATTTGTTTAAAAGCTTAGAACTGCTTCTAATATTAAGCTGACACTTTTCCTGGTAAGTTATTCAGTCTAAGCCAAGTGGCAAACCTCATACCCCAAGCCATTCCAAGCATCCAAAACCCTCCTAATGTTAATTACATAATAGAGCCTAAATTAGCAATGCTTCATTTAAGAAAAAAAAAAAAACAATCTTAAAGGCTAGAAAGGTTATCTGACTAAAAGCATGCATAAGAAAGCAGGCAAAAGGCTCTAAGAGTTTTCCTAATGACTTAATTCACAAGAACATCTTCTGTATTTCTACAATGGTTGCCCAGTTAAAAATGCCTTCAAGTATTAACAACACAGCCCAAGTCAGGCAAGTTGGATGGGGCACCTGGAATCTGAGAGCAGCCTATCCAAGGTAAGAGAAACAAAGAAGTTTAAGTATTCCATGTTCAAAGGTGTGATATAATAACTGATCTAATAATACAGGTGGATTTATCAGCTTACACAACACAAAATGTGTCTTTCTGAAGTACCAGAAGAAATAAATGTTTAGAGGGTTTAAACTGCTTTAAATACCTTGTTACAAAGGCAAAAGCAATATTTCTCTTTAAATGTATGTTTAATAGTCTTCTACCTAAAGCTGTATTCTAAATATGAAGTCAGACATCATGAAATAAAAAAGCATTTCTTCTGTAAGAAATCAGAGACGGAAGTTTAATAGCAGATTATTTCAACCAATTTTGCAAAAAAGAAAATATATTTCTTTGAAAATCAGAACATGCAAATTAAAATGAATTCAAATAAAAATCAGTTCAAGAAGAGCACCCTTCTAAAATGTTAATGTATTTCTTCAACTTTTCGGGTATTTCAGTACACATTTAAAATTAATGAAGTTTTATTCCTAAAACTTAACTTGTTCTACCAGGATCAGTAACTTGCTGAGACCCTGAGGGACTGACCTAAGGCAGAAATAAGTTGGTGACTGACTGCAAGCTGGAAAAGGCAGACATACTCCAGTTTGATTAGGTCTGAAAAATCTCTAGAGTTATTACTGGGTGGCACCAGGCATTCAGCATGGAGTCACCTCTTGACCGAGAACAAAGACAAGCTGGCAGCTGCTTGCCATTCACATCTGCCAAAAAAAAGCTGAAGGGGAATAGCTTAAGGGAAAAAAAAATCTGATAAACAGTTGCAAGTCATAAGAGAACAACAGACCGATTCTAAGTGCTAGTAAGCTGACATCTAAATCAGAATTTTAGAGAGAGCCATCTTGAGAAAAAAAAGCAGAACTGGACAAACTAGAGAATAAAAGTCCAACATGTAAATTCAAACCATAAAAGCTTTCATTTCTACACTAATTCTAACACACCTATATGAAAGGAGGCTGGTAATACTTCCTCTTTTACAAGCCTTTCCTATCAGCATGAACAAGCCTCACACACTAACAACAAAGACTTGAAAATGCTTGTCCTTAAGAACAAAATTAATTCATATTGCTGCCAAAGATTAATTTGAGCTCTAATTTCTATATTAATCCTTTCCAGTCAAGATCCTGCTGCCCATGTATTTTCTCCACAGGAGTACACAACAGCAATATATCAGTACATTACAAACAATGCAGTATGACATACACACACCATCTTCACCTGGGGGGTTTTCCACGTGTTACATTATGCTCATCAAACTTGCAAAGCCTCAAATATTTACTTTGACTCTGCCTTTCCAAGTTTAAAGCTAGGGCATGTACAAACCATGCCTTCATACAAAGGTGCCATACAAATGGAAGTACTTATGATCATTTTAGCAAATTAGTCAGTGCACTGGGCTCCCCATCATTAGGGAAGATGCTCAGTAGGCTGCTCTCACCTCCCTGATGGTCTGGAGGAAGGGGAGGCTGCAAAGCAGCTGTTCAGTGAGGTGGGAGCCATTTTTGTTACTTTTAGAAAAGTGGATTTCTTAGACAAAAAAAGCCACTCATCAGGATAAGCAGCCAATCAGCTCAGTGGAACAAATATGCAGCAATACTTTCTCCAGTTCACATACAATGAAGTCTGTATATTTTCTTGTTGAAGAAAACAGTCAATGATTTTCCAGAAAAACAGCTAATTATGTAAAAGTAGTTTTCAACACACTTAGGGCGACAACTTTTCAAATCCATTCTGTGTTAAAAGTCACCTAACAAATAAGTAAGTTTCTCCATTCATTCTTATATTTTTCCCGGGTTTATACACTACATTTTACATGTAGATGACATACCTTTGGTTACTTCTGTATAGTAATGTTACTTCTCAAATCACAGTAAAAATAAAACCCAATAAATAGAGTAAAAATAAAAACCTTGTGCATATATTACATTACCTTACAGGTTCAGACACAGCTCTCTAGCCCCAGTATAATTTTGGTAAGCCAAGTAACTTTAGATGCTATTATCTTTTGATGATAAGACCTAGTTCTATACTAAACCCAGACCCACAAGAGACATTCCCCTCAAAGAAAGTGGCTGCCTAACTACTTGAATCTATTTTAGAAGAAAAAAATTCAGCAAGTTATGACATCTCAAGGATTGTCAAAGCAAACTCAAACCCCTGCTGAGATGTATTTTCCATCTCCTTTTATCAAAGAGACAGCAGTTAGAAAATAAAAAAGGCATATTTACTTACATCAATGGAAACGCAAAAAATGGAAGTGTCATTGTCAGCCTTGCTGTCCATTCATCAGGAAGACACCACAAATATACAATTAAGCAAGTAATAAGGTAAAGAACTGAGGAGTAGAGAAGAAGCCTTCCAACCCATAGTTTCTGTAGCCTCTGATTTTTTTCTCTAAATTCTTCTAATGTCTGTATTTCCTGCAAATAAACAGGGTTCAGCCTTATTAGTGCAATTAGTAAGATGTTTTACTAAGCTGCTTTTAAATGTTTGCTAAAATCAGCCCTATCAATCTGATACTTGATTAGAAAAGTCAAGCAGCTCTTTGATAAATGACAATATTTGCCCAAAGATAACTTCCATAGCATAAATACTCCATACTAATAAGGCTATGATATGGGCCACTTGCACTTTATTAGCAATTGCTAAGAAAAGTTAAAAATCAGCACTTTTTCACATTTGTAATGCATTAGTATATTTGGGGGAAGGGAAAAATACCAAAATCTTATGCATGGCAGTCTTTACTATCACATAAGTCACTACTAAGCATACTCAGCATTCTAAAGCTTTCATCAGGTACCTGTGGAATGTTAAATGTCACTGACACTTTTCTACTAATATGGCAAATTGCTGGAACCTCTCCACCATTTTACTTGTTTTCCTTTCAGCACTTTCCTCACAATTAGGAGTGAAATCATGAACATTTGTATGATGGTATATTAATAAGTGATGGAGCAATGCTCTGCTATGTTAACCATTCTGACTGTATTTCAAGTGACAACAGAAGTATTCACAGCTTCATTAAAAGGAAAACAAAAATATCAACAGTATATTCCAAAACAGTTAATTTCTCCACAGAGTACAGACATCTGTCACATATGCTGGTGAAAAATCACAACTGATTACTGAACAAACTATCCAGTTATTCTGCCCCTGACCTTACTTACTACCACTACAGTTGCAACTTCTATACTTAAAACCATACACTGAAGCTTTTCTAATCAACCTGATGAATGGAACTTGCATTAGTGACATCTTCCTTTACATGGGACTTTAACAATTAGTTATAACCGAATTGTGTAATCAAGGCAGCTTCATATTCATTCCCATTTCAGGCTCTCTAAATAAATACTTGCCCTGCAGCTTCTCACTATCTATTATACAGTATTGGTATTTTTTAAATGACTAAACAGAAAGGGGAAAAATTATAACAATTTCTCTGATGTGCAGAATCTCTACTACTGGAATAATTACCAAAATAATTTAAAATTTCATGAGAGTATTTTACCTAGTGTGAGAGAAATATTCGACCAGCAAAAAGGACATATATTTCTAAACAAAAAATCAAACAAAACACCAAAAAGCAAACACATACCTTATCTATTTTCTCTAATACTTCTACAGTGGAAGGCTTTGCCTGCTTACAAGGGAAAGAACAAAGATATTAATCTCACTTTTAAAAACTCAGTAATTGTGGATTACTGTACATTAACAGTTTCCTAACAAAAAGACACACTCTTAACAGATTAATAAATTATCTATTTTACATAAAGGTAAGAAGTTTTCCTACTTTAGTGTGACAAATAGAAAGGACTGTAATGAATCACTATTTTACAGCTGGCATTACTCTAACCTGAAAGCTCCTCTCCTACATCACAAAAAAAAGAAAATCTATAATGCTTCTACAGCAATAATGAATGTGTAGGTGGAAAGCAAAACAAGAACAGAATTGATGAGTAGCAGAAATAGGCAAAACACAGAGAATATAGAGGGGAAGCCCTGAGTACTCCAGCTTTTTACTACTATTCATTCCATATAAGGACACAAGGTGTAAATAAATCATAAGCACCTGCAAATAAGGGCTGTCATTACCAGTAAAAGTCCCTATAGGAGCAACTGGAAATCCACCTTCTAGGAATCTTTTCTAATTTCTGAGAATTATCACGCCACAATCTTTCCCCGCCCTTCACTCTACAAATTCAAAAGCCATAGCTCACACTGCATCACCCTGAAAGTGAGTTTCTATTACACAAAACTGACACTCCACCTGAAGTTTCACCTTTAATGGAGTTTTGTATGGAACACTCTGCAGTCAATTGCTAATAAGCAAAGGCAAACCTTAGACTCAAGAAACTCACACCTGCCAGAAGAGTAGTCAAAAACCTCATGCCTCTTCTTGCTCATAAACTCAGTACACCACTCAACAACCAACAAAAGCAGATAGGAAGAATGACTTGTACAGGAGTAAGTAGCTACCAACCATTTGTTAAAGCAGCCAGAAATGTATTCTGCACATAACCATTTTTATCTAGGTCACCAACCTGTCAAGTCACAGATGCTGCAGTTTCTATCCCAATGATGCACAACAAAAGTATTTAGATTTACAGAAAGAGTTAAAACTATTTTTTTAAGTTAATCAAGCCAGTGCCAGGCTGGTACTGCAAAGGAAATGAAGGACTACAGCAGAGTTTCACAGCTTAGTGATTTAGCAAAGAATACTTTTGGTCATATCTCTCACTACTGGACTTTTAATGACATACTCACAGGAAAAGTTCAGCACTATCATTCAGCCAGCATTAACAGTCAACACGTCCTAGATACTCCCATCTTCTGGACCAAAGGTTATTACATTGTTACACAATGTTACTTACCCTCCATCTTGAAATTAATCCACCCATCTTCTATTGTGGACAAATGTTGGCAGAGCTGTCAATCTTCTACAAGAATTCACAGCTAGAAATAAAGCATTAAGCACTTAGGAGTAATCTAACAACATAACCAAAGATTCTCCAATTCATTCCAACATCTTAAGAAGCCAAAATATTGTCTAAAGTCATTGTCTAGCTATCTACCTATGTGCTATCTTTAAATTCAGTTTTCTGATTCATAAGCCACCCTGTAAGTCAGTTGATCAGCTCAGAAGTGGCCAAAGTTATTTTTATTTTGGAAATACTTAACTAGCAGGGAGTTCTCAAAAACACAGGCACAAATGAACTGCAAAAAGAGCCCACCAAAATACTCCAGCAGAAAAACAATTTTAAAAGCTTCCTATTGGGCACAATTATTTAAGATAATACTGATTTCCAGTTTTTTCCTCTGCTGCCCCTAAGCATAACTCAGTATTCCTTTTTAGTTGCAACTCTAGGCACTCAGCATTAACACCCTGTTAACATCTCATCCTGTTCATGAGAAAATTTCTCAAATAAATCTATTCCCTTTTCATGCTCTCACCAACAAGAATATGCTGTGTGCTCAGTTTTACGTTCAAGGAACCAATTTCAAAGATTTCATCTGCTGTACAAAAGCACTACATTGGCAGGTCTTCCTTGCACAACTCACAACCCAGTCATCAGCACATCCAATGACTCTAAACCAATTCCAAAGGGGCAAGAGCAGCTCACCTCACCCTACACAAACCTGGAACCCATGAACAACACTAATTTGATGATCTGTGTCTAAGCTCCTGAAACAAAATTGTAGCAACATCCCATTAGAAGATAGTTGAATCAATTGAACCTTAGGATGGCAGACTTTCTCTCCATCCATTTAACACACAAGTTTTTTACCTATTTGACAAAAAAGTAAATCAGTTCAAAACAACCCTGACAGTAAACTAATGCTCAATCCCAACCAGGACTCAAACCTTTTTCATTCTGGGATGAAACACTAACACTTATTAAAACAAAGCAGTGATCTAGCTAGACAGAAATACAAGTGATTCATATCTTGCTTATTAAGTTTCCTTTGGCCAAAAATGGAAAGGTACATTTCAATCCAAATTTGTTCTCAAATTGTCTGAGGCCTCTAGAGCAAGTACAGGATATGCACTGCTCACTAGCACAAACACTGCTGTAGTCTGGTAACCTCCCCCACCTTTCAAGAAAGCCAAGGACTTCAGAACTATAGGCCCTAGTGGTTTCAGAAAACCAACCCTTAAAAGATAAGGAAATCCGTATCAGAAATGCCACGAGAACAACACTAGAAACAGATGGGCAAATCACCTCTGCTGCTGCCAAATGAGTAGCACCAAGGGCTGAGATACAGAAAAAGCAATTACCCCTTGGACTCGAACAAATTCTCAAAATAATCACTACTGCAGCAACTCACCTCAGTCTTTTTTTTTTTTAAACACACAATCTAGCACCAAGAATTTTACACAACTGTGACTGTGCAGATACAGGCAAGCTTTTGCATAATGGGTATTGCAGTAGATCTGAGCCTACACTTTCTTCTCCAGATATTTCTACAGACACAGATAGCTTTTACTTTGTTCTGCAATGAAGATACTGTGTCAAATAGCCAACTGAGAAGTCTGTAAAGCCAGCACAAGGCTCCCAAATCTAGCTTGCTTCCCTAGCATTGCCACTGCCCTTAGGAGCAATGATGGCTCTCAGTGTGGACACCGAGAGACACAGAGATGCTCACATGGCCCTTTGTGTGGGGCCATTTTCCTTCAAACCACAGTTTGAGAAACTCTCCGCTGGAAGTGTCAGAGGATCTTTTGGGAACAAATTACCCATGAGCTACTGGTGACATCTGACTTATAGCAATAACACATTCACAGTGCTATTGCTACACAAGTTTTTTTAAATATCTGGTAAGCTTGGAAGAGAAACAGGTTCGACAAGTGTTCCTATGCATCTGATTTTACAGGAGCTGTGAGGATGACGGGCTTTACAAGATGCTGCTCTGCAAGTCTGCAATACTACCAAAACCCTCCCCCAAATAAGTATTAAGGGGATTAGGGCCACTAGATTCACCTTTACAATTTAGTCACTGAATCCTCAGTGAGGAGGTGGAAAAATTTCTATGATTACTATGGAGTGCCTCAGATGTTTTCCTCCTTCCCCTCTCTTCTTCTTGACATGACAACACAAATTGTCTTCAATCTGTCTTCAATTGCTTCAAGCTCTTCTCCTTCCTCCTCACCTGCCACTACCACATCCCTACCACCAATATCTATCCTACTCCTCATGGCAAGAGATTGTCCACAAGTTACTTCCTTCCATGCTTTAAACAACAAATTATTGCACAGGACTTTTCCCTTCTGAAGGCTGCACTGTAGCACAAAGCTGTGCATTTCACTGACTAAGCAGTAGAGCAGTTGGACTTATTTCCACACATGTTATCACTGATGCAATACACTAGTAAGATAACTGCAACATGTCCTAGGCTTAAAACTGACAAAAGAAGCATTAAAAACACTGAACAGAGAAGCTAAGAAAACCCTACTATCAATTTTATTACCTGATTCTCAAAAAAATATTTCTAGTAAGTCCTCTACTCCCAAAACATTTAAGTTATTTATTAAAAAGCAGAAGTGCCAGACAAGAGCAGAAAAAGCTTCTCCTTTGAATGAGGCAAAAATCCACTAAGACATCCACACCCATCCAGCCAGGTGGAGAAAATAGCTTCATGATCTCATTACACTTTTATCAAGTCAGTCTCAAATTTCTTCAGGCTTGTTAATGTTTTACAGGTTAAAAGTTCTCCAAAAACTCAGTCTCCCAAGAAAGTTTTAATAACTGACATGCTGAAATTCAAGACTGAATAACATCAAGAGAAGACATACTACAAGAAAAAAAGGAAGTTAGAAACTTGTAATCAAGGCCTTGCATACAGTCACACAGATCTCTCCCCTTAAGGAATGGGCAATGCTTTTGAAACAGGTCTTTTTTGCAAACTTAGTCATTCCACTTTCTGTAAGTCTTTTTAGATATTTACCACTACAAAGAACACAAATTCTACCATTCAAATTGAATCTCTAGTTCTGCTCACAGTTTGCTCAAATTTTACTGACCTCAGAAACTTCCATTGTGACCATAAAAAGCTTCTCCAGCTGAGCGCCGCGGACAAGGAAACAAGCAAAACCAAACCAGGAGCATCACTCACCACCTACTGCTGGCCTGTCCTAGGACGCCTCAGTTACAACAAAATACTAAACTTTTTTCCATTCAAACTTCATTTTCGGCTGTTTCCGTCTGGAAGCACCCCCCAAAAGTCCTGTGCTTTGCAGAGCCTTAATTAAAAACGCAAATTAGCTCCCACACGGACTGCACAGCGCCGGAGCGAGAAGTGGGTGGGTCGGGCGCTCTTTTTTGAAACCCAACCCCAGCGGGCTGCGCGAGGGGCGGCCGGCGCGGGCCCGGCGGGCCGGGAGGGCGCAGCCAGAGGTCAGCGGAGCCCCCGGCTCCCCGGAGGGCGCAGCCAGAGGTCAGCGGAGCCCCCGGCTCCCCGGAGGGCGCAGCCAGAGGGCAGCGGAGCCCCCGGCTCCCCGGCCGGCCGGCCGCCCCACAGCCGCACCGCTCCCCGCTTCCGCCCAGGCGCCCGCCGCCCTTCCCGCAGCCGGGGGCTTCCCCCTCCGAGCCTGCACCGCGGCCCGCCCCGCCCCCGCTGCCCGGAGGCAGAGGGAGAGACAGAGGGAGGGGGCATCTGCCGCCCTGCTCCGCTTCGTGCCCCGGGGCCGGTAGCTGAGTGCTCTCATGGGGAGCGCCGGGCGCCCCTCACCCGCCACCCCCGCGCCCCCTGTCCCACCGCGGAGCCGCTCGGGGCCGGGCCGTGCCGTGCATCCCCCCGCCATCGCGTACCTGCCGCGGGCCGGGCCGCGCATCCCGCCCGCCGCCAACGCCGCCGCAGGAGGAGCGCGGCGCCTGGGCGCTGCTCCCATCAGGCCCCCGCGCGGCCGCGGCAGCCAATCAAGCGCCTCGCTGCCGCGGGGCGCGCTGGAGCGGGGCGGGGCCGGGCCGGGTCGCGGGCGGGCGGCGGCTGCGGCGGGGCTGGGCGGTGCTGGGCGGTGCTGGGCGGTGGCTGTACTCTCCGCTCCGTACGGTGCCGGATCGTACCCGGCCGTGCCGCTCCGGACAGTGCCGGATCGTACCCGGCCGTGCTGCTCCGTACCGTACCGGATGGTACCCGACCGGGCCGTCATGCCTATGCGCCGCTCCCGCCGCGTTTCGCGCGCCCGGCCCGGGCGGTGTCCCGGGCGGCTCTGCCCGGGCGGCCGGTGTCGGAAGGCGCTCACCGCCGGCGAGGCGGGGGACGCTAAGCCCGTCTTCCCGATCTCTGTTACAGAAAATAAAGGTGTTCTAAGGCAAAACCGGAGGAACGTGAGGGCCAAACTGTCGTGTGGAGGTTTGCAGGCCTCCCGACGCCGGTGCTCAGCCAAGGAGGCAGTGCTGACAAAGAGCCGCCGTGCTGCGGTGTGCTCTGCGGGCGGAGTCCCCTGAGGGTCACAGCACAGGGCTGCTCTCACCGACCCCCTTCCTTCCAGTCGGCATGTGTTGAATATCTTTGGAGAGAAGCTGGACTCTGAATGTCTTTAAATCCCATTACTGTAATCACAATGTCCTCTCCCTTGGTGCTGTACTTCCATCAGCTTTCTTACGTCGCTGGCGCCCATCCCTTGCCTCACGCCGAGAGGACACAGGAACAGAGAATAAAATACTTGCTCTGTTTGCACCGTGTTTCTGACATGCCCTGTTCAGAAGTTTTACCACTACAGTAACACAAGTGCATGCACACAGACGTGGAAGAAAGTCCTTCCAAGTGCCCTGTAGTAAAAACTCGTATGCAAAAGCTATATATCTTCAGCTGACCCTGCATTGTTGAAATTCTTATATGTAATGGTGCATCATAATACAGCCTATAAATGTTGGGGTTTTCCCAGCTGTGGTAGGTTGACCCCGGTCAGGAGGTCAACCTCCTGTTCCTTTCCCTCTCAGGAAGATGACTAGGAAAAGTCAGAGAGCTCATGGGTTGGGTTAAAGGAAAGTTTAATAAGTGAATGAAAGAAAAATAAAAGGTGATGCAAGGGAAATAACTAACCACCTCCCACAAGCAGACTGATGCTCAGCAATTTATGATTCTGGAAGACAAACAGCCCTCCCACCTTCTTATTCTGCAGTCCCAGTTTTATTGCTGAGAATGACATTATGTGGTATGGAATATCCTCTTGGACAGTTTGGGTGTGCTGTTTCCCCTCCCAAAATTGTTGCCTACTCCCAGCCTACTCTCTAAGGGAGCAGAGCATGAGAAAAGGTAAAGCCTCGATGCTGTGCAAGTCCTGTTCAGCAAAGGCCAAAACATTGCTGTGTCAGCTGTGCTGTTCTAGTCACAGAATACAAAACACAGCAGAATATGGGCTGCTGTGAAGAAAACTGCTTCATCCCAGCCAGACCCTGTACATGAACTCAAAAAGAATAGGAAAAGCTTATAGGCCAGGAAAGGACAGAAAAGATATCCCACCAGCTGTCCAGGCAACACAATCACCTTCAAGCTTTAAGTGGTAGAGCCGCTGAGTCTGATCATCTGCAAGCATTCATTCCTAGTCTGGACATTGGCAAGTTGATCTGTTTATTTCCTACCAGCGCTCAGTGTGAATCTTGCTGCTCACATGATTACAGTACCAGATAAGTAACAACTTTGGCTGTGAATCATGGTTTAGAACTGGCTTCAGTACACTTCATTCAAATTAAAATAATGGGGATCAATGGAGAGCCACTGAGTACTGGAAATACTCTGCTAATGATTACAGAGCTCA
The DNA here is from genome assembly GCA_039654755.1 of Calcarius lapponicus. Classification (NCBI taxonomy): domain Eukaryota; kingdom Metazoa; phylum Chordata; class Aves; order Passeriformes; family Fringillidae; genus Calcarius; species Calcarius lapponicus. Next base: position 4,906,161 of record CM077470.1, on the reverse strand, counting down.
CCTACATATACAACTTCGTGTTTCTCATTGAGGCCTAGACTATTCCTTCCTTTCCAGTGGAAAAAAGACTCAATGACTGAGCCTCTCCTACTCTTGAGGTTGCACTATAGAGCCACTTCTACTTAAATCCTTGTAACAATTACTATCACTTTGCCGAGAGGATATCTTTTTTTTTTTTGTTTCAGATCAATAGTCCACTTCTGACTTTGATACTTCAAAGCATGTTGCTGGAGAGAGGCCGATTTAAATCTTAATTTCTAAGCTAACACGTTGAAGTGTGCTGACATCTTTTTTCATGAGCTAACATCATATTCACTTAAAGTAAATGCAAATAATGAAGATACCATATTTAAAGGCATTTGGAAATGCTGCAGGCAATACTAGTGTCTCCAAGAATCTGCTGCTTTTTTTTTCCTTTTTTCTTTTTTCTAGAAATTTCATAAATACTTTCAAGTCACAACAAAATTGATTCCTAGTTCAGGGCTGAACCAGAATTATGAAGGAGATCCCAAACTCTACTTCTGTCCTTGGGGCCTTTTGCAGAGCCTACTTTTATGCAGGCCTCTGCCATGAAGTTCTAATCATTGTTATTCAGTTATGGATCTCTGTAACTGGTAGTTTTAAAAAAGCATTGTTAGCTACCATTGCTGAACCTTACATGCAGATAAGCCTCTCAGCTGGGGTGATATTATACAATAGCATGCAGCTCCCTGTTTGCTTAAGCACCAGGCTCTACCTAAAAAAAAAAAAGAAAAGAAATTATGCCCATATAGCTGCTGAGGATAATACAACTGAGTATAAAAACATAATTTTGAATCAGCCAGCTTAAGATTTTCATTAATCTGGTTCAAAACTGCCCCCTACAGAATATTTAAAACTCTTAAATAGACTCCCTTCAAAATCCTTCATATCAGTGGGATTAGTGTTTAACCTGACTTTGTATAACCACTTTAGCAGCAGAGTACATCTTCAGAATTTTCCCCAGCATCATAGGCAGCATTTAGCACTTTCAGTCCCTCTATATGCAGGACAGTGAACAATCAACTTATTTTAAAAATCAACCAATAAGCTTAGTTTAAAATGTTTTGGTCTCTCACCCTAACACTGCTATTGAGAAGAGTTTTTCCATGGTAACATTTGTAGCATTCCTATATTTTATCAATATATGTAGCTTAGTAGTCCAATGTCTTTTTCTAAATAAGTGTATGAGTCTGTACATCATTTGGAAAATGCTGTCCGGTTAAGAGGAACTTAGTGTTGCCAGATTGTGTTTACTTGAGGTTTTTTATTTAAAACAGACCCTTTTGGACTTCTCTGGCTGGTGAGGTCACTTGGATGCTGGGGGAGTTTTAGATGGGGAGGCAGAACCTTTGTTTACACTGCAAGTGGATTGCAGCAGATGGTATGTATACAGCCTAAAGATCACAAGTTTCACTGCCCACGCTGTGGCTGTACTCTGTGCCATCTCACCATTTCTTTCACATCCCAGTTATTGGGAATTAGGTGCTGCTGTACATTGCATTGCTCAGTTACCTGGAGTGCCTTGGCCATTCTGGGCTCATTGCTGTGTACCACATGGAACTCCCTCAAGGGCACAGCTTCACCCCAGGCCTGAGGTGCAACCTGCCCTGTGGGCACCTCAGTGATTAAAGCAAGCCCCAGCTGTTAGGGACACAAGCCCAGGCTGTTAGGGACACAATCCAGGCTCTCCTCAGCTCTGCTCTCCACCTGCAAAGCCACTCTGCCACCACTGGTGGAATAAAGGTGGTGCCGGGTTTGGGTGGCTGCAGCATCCTGACAATGCCATCCTCAGTGGGAGGTACAACAGCCAGATTAAATTTAAACCAAAATTTAATCTGGTCCACAATGGACCACCATTCTTGAGGCCTGGAATCTCTTTCCTCCGCCTCTTTGAACAGAAGGGGTGCTTGCTGGTATTTCATAAATGACACACACATAGTAACTGACACACATTTTTGAATGTCCTATGTAATTCAGCTTTGGGGAAAATGTAATTATGTTTATGTATATTTTATTTATAATATATTCAGAAAAGCAATATAGGAAGAAATTATTTTTTATCAATGCAAGGAAATATGTATGCAATTCATTAATTTTGTGTGGGCATATCTGTAGTAAAAAAAAGCCTCTACTTAGCTCTTAACTGATGTGACTGATTATGATGATTCCAAACTATTTTCTTGTCTTGTTTTGTTGCACATTCCAGTTTAGGACTGGCACTGTGAAAAGAGATAGAGCCCTAGTGGAAGGAATTGCTGAGCTGGAAGGAGTTGAGCCCTGAAGACCAATATAAATTGGTAGCTGCAAGAAAAGTTAAAATTGTATTAACCAAATACACTGTGCTTCGTTTTTGACATTTAAATAATTTCAGAGCATACAAAAAGGTGGCAATCCTAAGGCGGGGTGACTTCAGTGACATATTTTGACAAGATGTGCTTTAAAAATATGTTCTACAGCAACAGCACTGGGAAAGATATCCTAGTTTTAATTTCTCATATGTATAGTTTATGCTTCTTTTGATGTTCTGATCCAGCTGGAGCACTTGGAGTACTCAGATGTCTGTATTCTTACAGTTGCCTCCAGTTCCCTGAGCCTTTTGGTATTTCATCATGTAGGGCATTTGGATGCTCCATCACTTTCATTAAGTCCTTTGCTTGTGACTCTTGCCAGAAAGTTATTACCTCAAAAAGAAGTATATAATCCATCAGGTCAAAAGGTGTAATATCAAGTGAAAGGCTTGTATAAAAATCTCTTAGCAGTTGCATACAGTCATCAGAAAAAGCCAAGATCAACTTTTCCACTCCATAAAGTATTCCTGTTGTGATTAAGATCTCTGCTTTTGGTTAATAAAATTGCTATTACTGCTACTACTTACTTTTGTTACTGTCATGGCAACTGTTACTGTTGCTGTTACTGTTGGTATTGTTACATAACATTTAATAACTATGTAGTTAGTTATTATTACAATTGTTACTGTTATTTTTTCTATGGTTATTTTACTGATGTAAACATTTAAAAGCATTTAATTAATTAAATATACTTTGTGTCTTAAACCTCTTGGTTGATACCCTGTTATATACTTGGAAGGCAATCAAGCATAAAGTAGAAATGAGAGGCTCTTCTTAACTATACATCTCTGACCATGGGTTTAGGAACATGGTTAAACTTTGGATTATTTTTGTGGCACAATGAATCAGGCAAGTGATTTCTCATAAAATACTGAAGTGAATACATTCTGCCATTAAGATCTCATGAACAAAAAAAAGAAGCCTAGAGTGAAATTGTCACATGAGAAGCAGAAAGATGGTTTTGCCTCTGTTAGAGATAAGTCATGCTTCAGATCATGTATGAAATTTTTAGAAGCAGTTGTTATATATACATGTATATGTAACTATCTCCTTCTGTGACAGGCATGACTTCAAGCTTCTGACCCTTAATGGCTATAATGAGTAATTTATATTTATCGTTATAAAAATGACTATATAAACAATAACTCAATGTTCTGGGGGGGGGGGGGGGGGGGGGGGGGGGGGGGGGGGAACACAACAAAAAAAAAAAAAAACTAGCAGTTGTTATAATATACATGTGTTAAGTGTAACTATCTCCTTCTGTGACCAGGCATGACTTCAAGCTTCTGACCCTTAATGGCTATAATGAGTAATTTATATTTATCGTTATAAAAATGACTATATAAACAATAACTCAATGTTCTGAGGGGGGGGGGGGGGGCGAGGGGGGGGGGGGGGGTGGAACACAACAAAAAGAAAAAAACTAAATCAATTTTACCTAGTTTGCCAAATAAAAACATGATTATTCTCACTAAAAGTTATTGAGCTGTATAATACCTAAGTCAGTTACATTTTTGCTTCCTGGAGAAGTTTTGCTCTTTCACAGATTAGAGTTCTGATCCAGCAAAATTCCTCCTATTTAATAAACATGTAAGTACACTCCTTAAATTTTATTAACAGCTATTTCCTTGAAGCTAAATGGAATACAGAATACTTTCCAAAAGCCTTTTTAAGTATGATTGTGCCTACTGCGGCAAAGTTGAAACTACCCCCAACAAAATGAGGGCCAAATTATGAAGTAATTTGAATGCGGAACTTCGGTTGACCTTAGCAGGATTTTTACTTGATTAAGAATAATGGAATTTGGAACCAAGTAAATGTGATTCAAAGGGGTGACCTGAGAAATGTGCTGTTGTTGCTGCAGCAAGCCTTCCTGCCAGGGCACTGCCGCCATCGTGTGCAGAGCACAGGCAAGTGCAGGAAGGGTTGTCCCATTTCTGCTGCAACCTGACTGCATTTTAATAACTTTCTTATTAGTCAAGCTGGAGGAGACAGCAATGAGAAGAGGAAAGTTCTAATTAGTACATATATTTTGCTTTTGATAACTGCTCAAATGGTAGATAGAACATTACCTACATTGAAATGCATTTTGTACATACTCCTGATTGTTACACAGAGCTTACTTTAATGAAGCTATTAAATTTACATATAAAATTGTTTTCAGTAAAGTATGAAGAACTGGATCTCTGCTAATAAGCCTTGTTCTGGTTGGAAACCAAAACGGAACCAAGAGTCCCAGAATGCCAGATAATAGGACAATAAATATTTCTGGCACAATTTCAAGGTGGCATAATGCAAGACACAGACATGTAAAAGTAAGGGCAAAGCCTCTAACAGAGATTATAAAAGAAATAAAATCACAGTTCGTAATTCATAGAAATCATGTTAAATAGAAGGCTTATAAACCAATTCTTATAATAAAATCCACATGTTAAAAGTGTATCTGTGATTTCATTCAGTTAAAGATGACAAATATTAGGGCTCCCCTTGAAAGCAAATGTGATATCTTGCAAGCTGAAGGACAATGAACAATTGCGTTTGGTGTTCATATTTAATGGTATAAGCTCTGCTAGCCTTTTCATACGTGATTTTCCAAATAACTTTTCAAAAGAATGTGAAATTTGCAAGTGTTCAGAGAATTTTTGAACATATTGCAGCTACTGAGTATCCCTTGCTACAAACTATTACTGCTTCAAGTTTAGAGAATTTAAGATTACAAGTGCTGTCATGTGCAAAAACTCCCAGGCAAAATTAATTTTCTCATGGTATGTCATACTTATAAAAATCTGAAACAGAGCTTGAAATAATTATATTGAGAAGCTATGTCCAAAATATTCCCTTTCTCAAAAATGAATTTGTTTCATTTAATGCATTTAGAAGTAGGACAAAAAAGCAGAATCTTCTACTGTAATCACTCCAATGACTCACATGATAGTATTCCAAAATCATTTCAAGCCATCTTTTGGATACATCAGAGGTGCTTAGATAAAATTACACGTGTCTTGAGTTTTAAAAAACACCCTTGGGGAACTGGGCATTTTGGAGCAGTGCTGTGTTGGTTTCATTGCACATTTTTTGGGGTACTCTCCACGTTCTCATCTCAGCAAACTGACCCATAATCAACCAATGAAAAGCAAGGCCAATGACAAAGGTGCAAATGAGTCAAACGGTAGAATGCAGATGGGGAAAGAGAAGAATTTGGAATAAAACGTTCAGGGGTTTAGACAAAGTAAACCAGAATTACAAATGCATTAGAAAAGGGCTGATTTTCCAGCAGAAGCAGCACGTCAATTTGAGTCCTCTTGAGAATAAAGGGAGTTACTAGAGAAATACAAATAGCATGTAGTGAAGTCTAGGACTGTTTGTTTTAGGCACAAAAATATTATTTTTTGTTAGATCTGTGTTCTTTTTATTAGGTGACTATACATTTATCAATACTAGATCAGTTCTTTCATGCCAAAAAAATCAGAAAAAATGGTGTAATATATTTTAGGTTTGTCAGTGACTTAAATTCTTCATGAGGAATAGTAGTTTTTAAAACATTATTTTAATTATCTTCATTTTAAGAGAGCGTGCTAATCTCAAACTTATTAAACCTAAAAGTGAACAATGAAAACTTAGTTACTCTCATAGTTTGCTGCCTGTTTTAGCAACTT
>CM077470.1:4896060-4900036 GCA_039654755.1 Calcarius lapponicus | reverse complement strand
TCTCTCTCAACAACAACAACGGGAGGAGGAGGGAAAAGAGAGAGATCTCTCTCAACAACAACAACGGAGGAAGGAGGGAAAATAGAGAGAGATTACACGTGTCCTTGCCTGTGGACTCATGTATCAACTACTTCTGCAGCCTAAGAGATGCAATAGGATTTTATTGACTGTTACAGAAATTATTTGCATGTGTTTGTACAGCAGATACCAGGATGCATTGTTAAGCTCTGAGACACTTTGTCACTACCTGCTATTAAAATAAAATTTAATAATCTGTATCCATCAACTGTAGCCACCAGAGACCAACAGGGACCACCGCTCAGTCATCATGCATTTCTAGCATAATGAATATATTTGTACAAAATACACAATGGGCATTTCAATTTCTAATACCACTGTCCCTGTACCATTTGCATTTGTTATTTGTATTCATGAACATTTCCAGAACTAGGAGAGAAAACAAAATATTTTTTCTTCAGGAATTTGAGTGAGTTGCTGGAAAATGGGTGGCAGGATATCATCATGATCCAGTCTTTCACATGACAGACTTAAAAAAAAATAGTAATAACAAAACCAATAATAATAATATTACCATCTACACAAAAACATAAAGGGAAGAAAACAGTGTGGGTATCCTGCCCCACTTAAGCAAAGCCAGTTGGGCTAAAACATTAAAATCTCAGTTTAAAAATAATCTCATACTAGAACTGAGTCCTGAAAAACAGAACATGAGAAGATCAAATAAAGAAAACCTCTTCTCCAGTTTAAGTATCTTGCTTTTTGGATGGCCATGTTTTCACTTAGCTTCTCTTTGGATATGCTTGTTATTTTGCAGAGCCTTGAGGAAAAAAAAACCTCTTGTGAAACAGGATGCCCTTGTCAGGGTGACTCAAGGATGGCACAGTTCCAGAAACAGGGGGCCTAGAAGTTAATTCACGCTCCTAGATTGTACATAGAATTTGTGGAGAACTACATTATTCCCAACATGCTGAGGAAAACTGCATCTATTAATTTAGGTATTTTAAGACTTTGTATAATAGATCAGAACAGGAGAGGAATTAAAATATTAACCCAGACCAACCCTGGATGGATTTTGGGCTGAGTATCAAAGAAATCTCAAATCAATGCCAAGCATGTATTGTTTAAAGGTCTGTCAGATGACACAGGTATGGCAATTTTGCAAAGCAAAATGCAACATTAGCCTCAGTTCTCAACAAGATTTTCTCACTAATGTTTTATTAGCTTGAGGTATAATTTTAGTGAAACTTAGTGTTCTGGGGAGCCCTCATGATGAATAAACAACACACACAAAAAGCTGCTTGACAGCTACACTGGTGAAGACCACCCAAAAGGGATTCTGTACCAGAGAAAAACAATGGATACAGAGCAATGAATTAGATCTGAACACACACACGACATGACCACAGTTAGGATGGGGCAGAGAAGATGAAGAATTCCTCCAGGTCTTGGGCATAGGCAGTCCCTGCACCAACTCACCTGCCACCCTCCAGCCCTAGCTGAGCCTGATAGAAGCAGTGTTATGGGTACATCTTGTGAGATAAAAACCACCTAAATTAAACCAAGGTTTGGCCTTAAGAAATCCATTCCAGGCATATCCATTCCTCCCCAAAGGACTTTACCCCAAGGTTTTACAAGTAGCCTAGGTGGTGTGTAAGTACCTGTATTTCTCTACTTTCACTCCCAGACTTTGGTTGTGGCATCCTGAGCACAGCAGAAGACAGTAAAGAGTTAAATTCACCTGTGTTATGTGAGATTTGGGTTAAAAATTGTTGAACTGCAAGGAGTTATTTTTTACCAGACTTTTTGTATTGTGCAAGAAAGGGGGTTTGGGAAACAAGTAAAATAGTTCTGCTGGAGGCTAGCAGAGAAAGGACACAAAATGAGGTTGAAAGAAATAGGCCTATAAATCTGACATCCAGTGCCCTGGTCCTGCAATGTGATCTGCACCTGCAGCTGGAGCCATTGATTTCAGCAGGACCCATACAAACCCCAGCACCTGGGGTTTGCCCTGCTGCACAGCACAGCCTGGCTTGGAACTGCTTAATCACTCACTGTGCAAGAGGGAGTGCAGCTTTTCAAAGTACTTTTTTGCAAGGAAAGATTCCCATGGACCCTTTAGATTTCCTGTGTTTTCACAAAGCCTTTGCTGTTGACTCACTACCATCACATCCTCCAGACCATCTATTTATGTGCCACAAGAGTGAGTGGGTCTTGCACAAATGCATGCACCCATGTCCCAACAAAGTTGCGAAAAACATTCCTTTAAAGTTTATTGAATAATATTTCTAGGTAACAATCCCTGATTATCTGAATAACTGACTGAGATGACTTGCACAATTGTCTGCTTCAATAGTAAAATAGTAGAAGAGCATTTAAATTTTTTTCATGCATTTGTTTTTAATTATGCAAAATACTATGGTGAGCTGCAGGGTTCTAACAGCACCAACAGGTGGTGCTATCAATTTCCCTAATGGTTCATTACAACCAGTTGGGAAAGATGAGTTAATGGCCTGATGTTTAAGTCTGCAGAAGTTGCACATGCCCATCAATAAACGCTGCAGTTCTTTGTTAAGGCATATTAGCAAATATTCTCAGCAAGATCTCAAATTAATGCGTCAAAAAAAAAAAAAAAACCCTCACCACCCTTTTTACTCTTCCCAAGATCTCAGCAAGCTCTTAAAAATGCTGCCAAATTGTCAAAGAAATACTTGAATTTGGATGGAGAACTAACTTCATGCGCTGGGCACAAGAGATTTGCACCTTTCACAAGTAAAAATCTGAAAGTATATAATTTGAAAATATTGTCTATATGATAGACAAAGAAAAGTTATGGTTTCAAATTGACTTTCAAATCCATTTATTTTTCAAATACACTTTATAGTACATTGTGGAATATATTATATTCAAAAAGGGAAAGAGGAGAGTAAAGCACTATCCTGATGGGTTTATCTAAGCTGCTATTTGAATTACATCCAGGGGGAAAAAAAAGGGTAACAATAGTGCTGTTTCCAAAATATAGGTACTTCTTGGGTTGATAAGTTCACTTATAAATCAGGCCCTTCTGAAATCATTACCTTGCTGTATATTTACATCTACTGACTTAAATATTCTAAATATAGTAAGCAAGCCATTATGACCTTCTCCTAATTGAACGAGACAGACAAGAGTGTGTGTTACAGTACATCTATATCTGGGGGAGAGAGGGAATGTGCACACAGACAGCACAGTGGGTAATGAGATCTCCTCTGCTATTACAAGCAACCTATGGCTCTGGGGCGCCCGGCTCTCAGGGCTCCTTACGGAATTCAAGCCCGGCTCAGTTGGGTTTTCCATCAGTCTTTATCTGAGAGGTGACCTGTTATGTCCCCATGGCTGGTGCCATTTCCTTCCCCAGCCTTAACTAGCTCAGAGCAAAGGGACAGCATCACCCCTCCCAGCCTTTAGCCCTAGCCAAGATGAAAAAGCTCATTTGGTCTGGCTTAGCTATGATCCAGTTTATGGCCATTCCTTTGTTCCCAATGTTCAAGTGAAGAGGGTTAATTACTTCCCTTTGTTACAATTAACGATGCTAAACGCCAGGGAAAGGGCAGAGCTGAAGAGCATGAATTACAGTTCCAAGCAACATTCTGGCATTAAAAAAAGCACTCTTCTGGCAAGACAAAAAAATTGAAATTTCCCACATAAAAAAGGCATATTGATTTGGAACTGCTATATCACATCTTAAAATGCTGCACCCTTTTGCTTTAATAACATCATTTTATTTCAATTCTTGTCATTTAGAACATTATGCATACATACCAGCCCTGATTACATATTTCAGTACTCCCCCAATAAAGTATTCCAGTCTTGTTCCCATCAGAAAACATCAGTAAAGTGGGAAATGCTACCGTGAAACATTTTGAGGAATAACAGGATATTTTCCAGTAAAAATGTTTCAGCCATCTCTGGCTTTTTA
>CM077470.1:4808560-4891060 GCA_039654755.1 Calcarius lapponicus | reverse complement strand
GTACAGACACACCTTCCTCAGCCAGTCCTGGGCAACCAGGCATTGGTAGAGCCATGACATCAGATTTCTCAATCCTAATCCTGCTGCCCAAGGAATGTTTTTCCATCTCTGCTATTATGCCAGTGATGGAAATCAGAGTGGCAGCAGCATCCTTGAACTGAAGAGTGCATTTCTGAAACCCACAATATTTGGAGGACCTTCCCTTCAGGCTCAGTGTGGCAACTTTTGTCAGAACCTGAAGAGAGCAACAGCCAGACAACACATGTCAGTCCTTGACACACCCTGACCAGAGGTGGGGAGCAGCACCTGAGGAAGGATCTTACGAGCACTAAGCCAAGTTTTCAGTGCAGCAGTACTGGCTCAGAGGGAAATCTCAGAGCTTTAACCTGAATATACTACTCCAAATACATAGCTGGATGCTCCACCATGAATATGAACTTACAGCTATTTAACACTTCATAAACATGTGTTTAGCAGCTGAGCTTTTTGATATTCCATATTTTTATCAAGCTACCTTCTAAGCCCAAAAGCAAAGATAATGGAGAATCAGCATTAGTTTCTCCAAGGAAAGGCAAAAGACAGCAAAATATATTCTTACACATTTGGTATGCATATTTTTGGGAGTTATACAACTTAAGTTCTGCAAGGCAATTTTCTGAACTTTCACTGACAAACAAATCTGATCTGAAAAATCTTACATCAGCAGGGTTGGTTTGCAGATGTTATTTGTGCCATTTATTTATCAAAAATAACTAGAAAATGTTTTTAAAAACATCATTCCAGACTGTACAAATAGGAATGTGACATGGGCTGTCTGTTTTACTTATACTGTTTTACTGCTTCATATTCTGAGCAAACAGAGAGGCTATTTTCCCCAGGGGTTCAGGAGGGCATACTATTTCATTTCTTCAGAAAATTGTTTCTCTGGATTTCAATCTTTTTAGCTAGATATGACAAAATATAATATCAAGAACACTTATGCTTTTTATCAGCTCTATTTTCAAAGCATAAATAATAGATCAGTATATATTTAAGTCAGGTGACCAAATCTTATTTCTGAAATCAAATAAGCATTTTGCAATTTTTAAATGATGCTGTACATTTTCACTACAGCATCATTATGCCTTTAAAGTGCTTTCAAAAGACTAATTTATAAGCATGAAGTGAATTTGAAGATATTTCACTAGTGTTAATAATACCTCACTCAGGTAGCATTCAATTTTCAGAATTCCTGGGTTAATGAGGCAAATAAATCAAAATTAAATTGGCCTAGGGAAAAAAAAAATCAAACAAAATTGCATCTATTACATTATACATTCTGAGACTCCTTCACAATGGCAAACAATATTCCAGCTCTCAGAATCATTACACTTACTCAGAATCAGAGATTAATCTCACAATCTGAGATTTAAAATCAAATAGATCAGACTTCATGACTAGACAAACATAATGCCTTATTATGATGTATCAGGAGTATTCACAAGATGTTGTGCACAGTCTTAGCCAAGTACTTTCCATTAAGTGTCCATAATTTCAGCCACCTACCATTTCTTCACTAATTCAACCAATTCCTTCCAGGAGGATTTTACCATTGCAACCTGCTAGGTCTTTTCTTTTAAGATAAGCCTTAAAAAGAAAATACATTCTGCAACCAGGCTATCATTCACCATTTTTTAAAAAGCCCCAAAATCACATAGATCTAGGCAAATAGCTGAAACAAACAAAAATCCTAGCATTTCTGAAAAATAAATACTTCTAGTCATACTGCTATAGTATGAATCATGGAAAAAAATATTACCTTCACCCTTTTCTCTAAAACACGAAAGGAAATATTTTATAGATACTATAAAAAAGATCCTACTGTTGGGGGAATACCAGTGTTCTCAGCTCTTTTTTAAAAAGTGGTTAATAATATACAATATAGGAAACCAAAGAAGCCAAAGTTGTTACCAGAAATAAAAAATTCAGCATGAGCAAATAACAATCAACAAATAATGATATGCAATGAGTAGTTGCCATTGTTATCCCCTTATTACTTGTAGTCATGTAACAAATTCACTTCTCTACCCAGAGTCACCTACCTGCACAAGGGCAGCCTTTCAGCCTAACGAACTTTCTAGAAACATGGAGCCCCAGCTGAAAAACAAACTTTCCCACTGAGCTGTCATCACCTGCTAAGTCAGTAGCATAGACCCAAGACTTCCACATATACAGTATTTACATTTTTTAATGGAAAACACTGCAGAAAAGTAGACTGGGTGGTTTTTTTCCTAAAGTAAGTTACTACTGGCTGTCAACATTTAAAATTTAATGGCAGTAAAAAAAATAACTCCACTTTTTTTGCATATTTTAAACAAATTAGGGGCCCAAGTGCCCTTAAGTGACACGGGGCAAAAGCAACAAGAAACAAAGCAAAACCACAGTTGCACATTGTCCCCAGGTAGCACCATCCTTGTGGCTTTGCAAAACAATTTGTATGGTCAAGAGCTTGCTTAGGAGCAAGTTATATGGTGACCTAATAAATTTGTTTTGATTTTACTCCCTGGGGACAAACAACACCACAATAGCTACTTGCTAGAAAATAGTGAGTAAAAAAAGACACTTCCTTCCATTGCTTTAGAAAAGCTTTCACTTCTATCAATCTATAACAAGTGCACATGTACAGCAAGTGAGCAGCCTGCACAGGCAGGAATTAAAGGACAAAAGCACCCTCTGCTCATGGTAGGTTTGGAAGGGAGTGGCTCCTTTCATTCCCTATTCCACATCAGCCACTGGGGTCAGCTGCCTCCTGTGCCCCAGAATGACCAAATGGTTTTGGGGACTAGGGTGTTGCAATGGTGTACATTTTTGTCAGCTTAAAGAATGCCATTCCAAAAGGTGTTGATTTCACTCAATATAGAACAAAATAAGCACTTCCCCAGCTCCTGAATTGAAGTTCAGTGCTTAACTTTGGCATACCAACACCACTCAGTGCTTGGCTGCTGAGGAGGCAGGTATTTTACAAGAACATGAAGTTCCCCTTCAAATTACCCCTTCGAGTTTAGGTTGTGACAGACAACACTGACAGAGTCACCATCCAATGGTTATTCAATTGCTTGCTCAGAATGACACAGTAATTTTACTCTGATTCTTAGGTCACAGAACAGAAACCACAACTGCTATCAGTCCTCTCAAGGCCTTAGGCTCTTTGGCAAGGAGTACTGACTTGTGTTTTTATAGCACTACCAGGTAGTGCTTGTGCACTATCATTATCCAAATAATTTATAACAAGTGAGAAAGAACATCTGGAAATAAACCAAATGCATCTTGATCTGCTCAGGAAAAAGATGAAACATTGCTAGAGCCTCTTAAATCAGTATGTGATGCACGTCTGAGATGCTCTGATGTTCTGAAAGGCACCTAAAAGCATGTAAACTTGCATTATTACCATGCACATAACCAACTCATGAGTATTATCATGGGAGCAACATGAACACAGTGACATGTCAACTGCCTGCAGGATCAGGCTTTGGCCATAAATTAGAATATGAAATTTAGATTACATTAGAACACAACAAAAATGTTTAAAGAAACTCTTTCAAAAAATAAAAGTATTGTAAAAGCCAATGGCACCAGACTCCTTTCTACCACTAAAACAATGTTAATTTAAAAGCCCAGATTCATTTGAAAACATTTACCTGTAAATCATCAAGTCCTCAGAGATTAATTTCTGCACTTATGCTATTTGCAAAAAATATTTAACTTAAAGGCATTCCTTTTTTCCTGAAATAATTGCATGCAAGATGAGAACTAAAACACAATCTGAAGTGTAGTAAAGGTAATTGCTGCACTTACTGCTCGTGTCATGTTGATGTATTACTACGTATCAAAGGTCACAATTCTGTACTCATACATTATCAAATTTGAAAGAGCAATATTCGAATCCGACCAACCTTTAAACTGCCCGGAATCTGTGTGAAAATGGATGCAGGCTAACTTGGATTTAAAAAAAAAAAATGTTTGGGAAGCTGAGGGGTCAATCAAGCCAGACTGACAGGGTTACTTGTCACTTCTGTGCATCTAATACCCTCTTAGATTATCAATGAGGTGCAGTACACTGATCACAAGCTAAAGCAGCTGTGCTAATGAAAATGAAACAGTCTGAAAAAACTAGGTAATACAGGCCTGTGACACAGGGCAGTACCTTGTGGACAATAATGGAGGAATAAGGACATAAATCACCATTTAGATACAATAAAAGCTGCAATACCCACCCTGAAACATCTATGAAATCCTGGGCCAAAGGCAGCACCTTCACAACTCCACAATTCTCTCTGAAGCTGCCACATATTTTCAATCCTGAGTCAAGGCAGGTTTTCCTGCCTCTACTTCAGCACACACAAAATTTTGCAGTCCTGTGCCAGGCTGACCTTTGAGGGTGGAGAGCTGGCTGCTCATGCCATGAGCCAGGAGTTCTCACAATTGGCTGTAGCACAGACAAATGGGTCCTATCAGAAACTACTCAACCTTGAACAACTTTCTTCTCCTACATATGCCAGTCCAATTGGGGGGCAGAGGCTGCATTAAAGAGGCAGGGCCCCCCTCATCCTTGTTTGGTAACATATGGGGTCCTCAAAAACACCCAAATAACTACAAAACTCAAGCTGATTAAGCACAGCCAGCACAGAAGGAACTATTAAACAGAATTATCACCTCAAGTCATCAATTAAGCTCAGGTAAATAAATAGCTTTTTCATTATCAGTTTTTTCCTCAAAAAGTTAGATACACAGCAAAGACAGCATATATTCAAATAACAAGCTATGTAATTTCATTTCATATGCTTTAAAATTTGCTTCATTTGATAAAACAGTAAATCTCAAAAGGGGAGCACAAGTTCAAATATTTTCTCAATTACAAGCAGAAAAGCTAAGACAGACATTTTAGGAAGTCTATTAGAGCCTAAAAATTCACACTAATTAATGTTTTGCCATTGATTTTAATGGAATTTCAACTGCAGGTGATGTATAGTCAAGGCTACATCTAGGATTAGAATGATAAAAGATAATATTTCTGATTAAAGATAATATTTATAGTACATAAACACACATACCCTTTACTAATGCAACAAGGCTATTACAACAATAACATCTATAAATATACAGGAACTCCTGTTTAAATAAAAGCTCAATATACAAAAAAATGCAAGTACAAACATTCCTAAAGAAATAACTTTCATATTTCCTTTAAAACGTAATTCAAAACAGTTTTCTTAAAAAGGAATTTTCTTGGTGGTGTGTA
Organism: Calcarius lapponicus; assembly: GCA_039654755.1. Taxonomy (NCBI): domain Eukaryota; kingdom Metazoa; phylum Chordata; class Aves; order Passeriformes; family Fringillidae; genus Calcarius; species Calcarius lapponicus. Next base: position 4,885,782 of record CM077470.1, on the reverse strand, counting down.
AAATGTTTTTGAGTGCTGAACAAGTCAAAAATTAAGTTTCATCAACTGAGCAGAACTCCTTGAAGTGATGCAAGGAATTAGAGGGCAGACCACTTGAGAAGAGCTGGAAGGTCTTTGTTGCTTGAGTTTTCTACAAATCCAGCTTCTCTATTTTCATTGCGGCAGCAAAATGGAGAGAGAAAGAGAGAAAGAATGATTATTTCAATATAAGTTTACAAATCTAGAGATGACTTTGAATTTACAAATTGAACACCCAGAATTGTCAGCTCTCCAGTATCTGCACCCCTTATTTTCTCCCATATCTGATTATCTTGGGATTTTGCTGCATGTATTCTTCTCTGGCGGCTGCAATCTCCCTTTTGCAAATTATTTTTGTCACACAACAGAAGGAGAATACATGATTTCACAGTGACAAAGGCTTATGAAGCCCTCCTGAAAAACATTAGTAATCGTTCACTGAAAATCCTAGCAGTACAGTGCTAGGTACCTACAGTGGCAGTCCTGAAATAGGTTTATTCCCACAGTGACTACTGTGAGAAATAACCCGTATTACACGACTTGGTCAGGACATCCCCTTCTACCCAAAAATTTAAAGTCATGATCAAATTGATTTTATGCAACCTTGAAAGTTACATTATGATACAGTGCTTTAGATTTTCCAGTGTTGCTAAGTTAAATAATCTACTGAGAATCTTTCAAGTGTTTACTTTAATCTCAAAACCCCATGGTCTGGGAACAAATTATTGTATAATCAATACTTTTCATTTTAAAGCTCTTCTCACTATCCTGCCTATCATATACCTCTCTAGGTCTTATTCTTCATAGAATCACAGAATCGTTACTCTTTCAGAGAAAAGATTGAATGTGACCTGACAAGACCTCAGAGAGGCCCACAAATCAAAAGCAACGGTGAAGCCGAATTCCTGGAGACTCGCAATCTAAAGGGACAATTCAATTTCTTATTTTTTTTAAATGCTGGGGGGTAGCAGTTCCCATTGTTAAACACCATTGTTAAATTGGAGCTTATCCTATTTAGATAATGTTGTGTAAACAAACCTCTAGTAAAAACCCAAGGCTAGAATTCCTACCTACTCAGGATGCCATTCTTTTTGTACAAAGGCCAAGAATCCATAGCAGGAAGTACAGTGAATTTCAGACTACCAGACAAGCTCAACTAGGACACATTTCTGATAGAAGTTTACAGTCTGTCCTTTGACAGAAACATTGGTGCATGACTACACGCCAGGATCTGGAGCCAGTCAACCCCACCAGCTGTAATTCCTTGCCTTCAACACCTTCCACAAACCTGACACATATGAATTCCACCTAAAGACCACACCATGGAAGAGAGGAGCACTGCCAAAGACCAGTAATCATTTCACATGTATTTTCTTGTCAGTGAATCAAAACTTTCTGACAACCACCAAAAATCTCTGTCACCTATATACTGCCATTAAATACATTCTTAAACAATTATAAGAAATCACATGCCATCAATCAAACACAATCCACTTGTGGATTGTCCTCTCATTTTAAATCTAATCCCTCCTGCAAGGCTACTTGCCCAAATTATTAGGAACTTTCAAACTTCCAGTCTTTATTCCTGGAAAACTTACTCTCCTCCTAATGTCTCTGCACCTGATGTATGTGCAGCCTTTTTTTAAATTAGCCTGTATTAAGGATATGTTTTCTGTACAGTCTCCTTCAGAGGCTCACTACACCAGAAATCTGAACAGGGTTGCATTTTACCAGTTCTAGAAGGGAACTGAAACATGAGATGCTGACATCTGAGGCATTAACTTTCAATCACATGACTGGACAGGAAAGAACCTCTTAAGAGAGATTAGGGAAAAAAAAAAAACAAACTAAACCAAAACCAGTCTGTAAGATATGGAAGGAAATGAAGGCCTAAAGATTTTGCTTGAGAACACTCAGGGAACTGGTCAAATTATTATTTGCCAAATAAACAAAATGAATCTTCAAGGTTATTGTTCTAGTACAACATTCACAAACAGGACATCCCTTACCCCATAGTTTTCCTCATTGTAGAATACCTAACAAAACCTCATTCCAGTAGCAGAATAAATAAGGAGAAGTAACTTATTTACTAAGGAGAAGTACACTTATTTAAAACTTTCTGTATATCCAGTACTCCTGTACTGAATGTGTTTAGCTTAAAAAGTCTTTAATTTTTGTAGTTTTTAATAGCAGGCTTAGCTACTGAATAATGAAAGTTTCCCCAAGCCTTCTCACTCCTCCAGCACCACAAAACCACAAGTTCACAAATATTGCCAAGTTCAGAACCATATACCAACAAAGTGTTTCTCCCTAGCTTTTGAAGGTTAAAAAATTTCCTAAGTGTCTCATAATAGCGAGACAGCTTTTTTCTACCACGTTATTGTCATATGCTTATTCTGGAACTAACTCTAAAAAGCAAACAAAATTCTCTAATAAGATTCCTTGTCAATTCCATCCTTATTATTTCTGACATAGGAACAGGATAGTAACCTGAGTTATGTACTGCTATGTGGTAAAGCTAAATCCTACCACATTTTCTGAAAAAACCTCTTCAAGCTCATCTTCCCTATCTCTTAAGACTTGGTTCTAAAAGAAACAAACCACTATCTCTTCTCTCCCCCAACTGTTTTACTCCATCATTAAGTCTTCCATTGGCTTCTACTCATGCAACACCTGGGGTTCAATCTTCTTAACTTCAAGGCAACCATACCCAACCTTAGTCACTTGCTTTTGATAATCTCTAGACCATTCCTAAACCATCAACTTTTGCATTACCTTCATTTTCCATTCCTTGGAGTGTCTCTTTCCTGCATGGAGGCTAAACAGATTTCGTGAGAAATCGCCATATCAAGAATCCACCTAATGTTTTAATTCAAATTGTCCAAGGAAAATCAGTTGTGTTCTCCTTTAGAGAAAGCATTAGAATTCAAAATACTATTGCCTTTTCAAACTCACTTCTAAAGTAAAATGTAAATCTGACCACCTCATTTCAATTTATTTTGAAGTAGAACATTCATTTGTCTTTTGTGACAGTTTTTACACAGCCAAGATAACTCCTCCCCAATTTATAAACTATAAGTGAATAAAGGACATTTCTACAGTTATTCACAATATTCCAGTGAATAAAAACACTACATCAACAAGCTTGCTAAGTATTACTTCACTACCCCACTCAATTTTGCTTCTCATCCTGGCCACAGAAAGAAAGGAGGCTCCTATGACAGCATAGAAGCCTAGTCCTGTGAAAAATCCCAGTACTTCTGAAAAAATTGAGGTTTGAGAACATGCCAAGAAGTCAGAAGACAACAAAATAGGACTTCTTTAATTTTTTTCCCTTTACTGTCTTCCATTTCCTCATTCTTAAGAGTCAAATTGCAACTGGATTAAATATGACAATTACTGTACGTTTTTGGCAACACACTCCTACTTCCAAGGTTTTTTTGGTGTTACAAAGACATGACTAACTGTGGCTACTGCTGTTCATTTACAGGTATTTTTGGATTCAATTCCTCTTGGATAGGTGCCTTTTACTATTGCCACAGTTACAGTACACAGAAGCCAAGAAGCAACTGCTGCAGAAACAGAATCCTCTTCCCATATTTGTATCAGGACTGGGCACCCACACTTGGCAGGAGTAACATGTGAATGCTTACTGTAAAATGAGAAAAGCTCAGTCCTTAATGGTCATATGTATCATCATGAGCCTGAATTCACCCACAGATTAACCCTGTGTGCCCTCATTTACCAGAGCTGCTTTAAAACCCTGAAAAATTAGAAAGTTAAAAATAGATTTTTCTCTACCAAAATTCTAGGACATCCTTTACATAATCATCAAGCCTTCTGAAGCGGTTAATGGAAATGACTGCTCATACACTTTTTTTAAGTATGAGAGTCTTTTAGGACAATTCTATCATGCACTTAGAGCTAAATCTTCCTGTGCTCAAAGATGGTAGGTATTTTTAGGTCACAAAGCAGGTTTTCCACATACTAAAAAGTATTTGATTTCACATCAGGTTGACTCTCTGTACTTGATATATTTGATATATTCAGTGATATATTAAAGAAAAAGTACCAATCACTTCTGTGGAAAGTTTCTCATGTCACATTTAAGAATCTTGGGAGAAATAATTACCCACCCCAACCCCTCCAAATACTTTTATTTTCACAAAATAGTTCATACTCCCAAAATCCTAAAAACGTCAGTTTCTTTGGCAAAAGCAGGACATGTGAAAATATACATTTTCCAGGATAAAACATTTTTAATATGTAAGTCCAATATCAAGTTTTCTCTCAATTCTATAGATATTACATGCATTACAGCTCAGCCACTGCTTGTCATGGAAAGGACCTGAAATTACTCTACAAAAGACCAGACACTTCAGATGCACATTTTTAAAAGGAAGTAATATCTGTGCCTAGAGTAACCTTAAGTTCTGACCTGATAGTAATTCATGCCTTCATCTCCCATATTATGGATCAGGATATCAAATTTTACTTCTTTTTAGCACTCATAATGTAAGTATATCCAACAATTTACTGTGCTGAATTACTCACATGGTCTGTGATTTGTTTTCTCTCCAAAGAAATAAGCCTTTAAGCAGATAGATCAGTGAGGCACAAAATGCAGTGTAGAGATTAGCAACTTACAAAAAAATAAGTAAGCTTTGCCACCTTTCAGGCAAAATTGTTTCAATTTAAAATAAATTCTGTACTCTAAAATATATTCTCTAAAAGTATTGAAAAATTAATTCCCCCATCACTTTGTACCCTGTACTTTCCTCATACTGTAAGACATGTCCTGAAAAGGGACTGTTTTCTTTCTATTCCCAACTAAGATAGTCACACATAAAATGCCTATCTGCATTGTTTTTGTTCATGTAAATATAGGCAAACACCTATGAGTACTCCTTTAATCACATGCCTACATTCTGTCTATTAAGACTGCTAAATAAAATATTAACTGCAATTAATATAGTGAAACAGAAAAAAATTCCTTCTTAATCTAAACACGACCACACTTGTTTCTGACTGATGCGAGGCTGAGCTCCTAAACTATCCCCAAAGAATCAGAAAATAAAGCATGCAGTTGAGAAAAAAAAATAATTGCTGTTGTTCATGTAATAATTATATCTTGTATAAAGACATGGATACTAAGGTCACATTGAGAAACATGCTTTTCTTGTACAGGACTCTCAAACTACCAAGACTGAGGGTTTTATTATCTTTACAGTGTAAAAACCATTTCTCCTTGGAACCAAGACATTAGATTAAAAATGGTTTTGAAATTTGCCTCTCCCTGTAGCGAGGTACACAACACCGTACAAAAGAAATTTTTTATCAAAAATATTACTAAATCGACCAAGTCACATGTGTTCAGCATTTATTTCTAAAAAAATCTGATTGACTTAGGTACCTCACAGACACCAGAAAACTCCAATCCAGGATCCCAGCTGTTACATTTAACAGGAAATGTGTAACGAATGTCCTTATCTTAAAAAGCAATGCAATTTAAAAAATTACATTTTCAGTAATCCAGCAGCAAATATTCATTGCAATTGTAACATTAAATAGTATCAACTAGCTCTAGGTACAGTTAGAAAAGCCTTTTGGCAAATGCACATGCACTTCCCCTTTTCGTGGGGATGTATTTCTATCCTATCAAAGCCACCTTAGCTACAAATAGACATGCTCCTTTTAAGGTGGCACATTCCTTCTGAACTTGCACAAACTGTAGATTAGCTGCAAACAGCAGAACATCAATTCTCTTCAGTTTTAGGAATCACAAAGCAAGCATTGCTGCTAGATGTCTTTATTTTCCTTTAACAAAATACACAAAGGCACAAAATTCACTTATATCTTGTCATTATAGTACAGGTATAAATAGTGCTTTGTATTCAAGTACAATCAAGTGCAGAGACTTCTTATATTTCATGTAAACACAAAACAGTTTTGCATGTAGGTGCCTCTGGTTCATCTGCAACGCAAACACCAAAGGAGATGCCATTTATCCAAGTGCCATTTAACTGAATTCTGTCAAGAAGTTAGACAATGAATAATATTAACACCACCGCATTGACACTTCCATATGCCTAAGCCAAATGTCGGATGACACTGTAGCTTGTAAACATCTGTGTATTAAACGTGTACTCAATCCATTTTAACAGGGCAGCATTAAAAAGCATCTTAAGTTCACTAGACCAAACCCACTAGGTCAATTGCCATCAGTAATTGCTCTTAATGTGTGACAGCTAAAGAGATGTCAAATTGTAAGTCACCCTTAGCAAAGCTTGTACTTTGAAGTTTTTAAATGCGCAAACTGAACAAGGGCTACAACTGTTAGACTTCAACCAACTACACATTCTATGTGTTAACTTAAAGAGACATGCTGAGTTTACAATACCCACTTCTACACATAGTTTTGACACACTGTGGCAGTTGAGGCAGTTTAAGCCCAAGCAAGATTTTTAAGTTGTACCATTAAAAAAAGCTCACCTGAATAGTAACAACAGGCATGAACAAAGCTAAAAACTAGCTACAGAAGGCACTTGAAGTAATTTATTCTGCTTTTATTAAAGATTCTTCACTTTGTTCAGCTGAAGCAGACTCTGAAATAGCCTCTTCGGTTGTTGAAATGCTTTCTGCTTCTTCTTTTTCAACTTCTTCAGCTAGCTTATCATTTAGATGCTCAGAACTTGGTGCTTTATCATCTGTGTCATTTGTCTCAACGAGCTGGGCCCCATCATCTTCAGATTCTGTGAAAAGAAAAATGACAAAATAGACATTTGCAGAAATTAAGAGGCAGCTAATATAAAGCAAATGAAACATTCTGCAATTGTGCACAGGTTTTGACTAGTAACTGCATGACGTTCTCAACCCATAAAAACTTTGATTTTTCTAAGACAGTCACAGGTAAAACAATTAAAATTTAAGGGAAAAAATACTATGGAAAAGAGCTTAGCTCCCACTAAGAAAATAGCATGTATTACTTCTATATGTTCATCCTCAACAGAAGCCTTCTAAACTTGTGTACTGAAGTGAGATGTTAAAATCACGATAACAATTCAGTTTCTTTGTCTTTGGTAATGTCAGTTTCACCAACTGTTGAACTTTTTTTTTATAAGGGTACACAAACTAAAACATTCTTCTTGATTGAAATTACTTTAAACATAAGGAGTCTGATAATCAGGGGAAAAAAACAAACAAATATATCAAACCAGCCAATGAAAATTATTACATATTCTGTCTTCCCTGGGGTAGTGTAGGACGGTTGCACAGGAGTGAGTATACTTACTCTTCATCTAGGGTGGGAGTTTCTTTGATAACCAGCATATTTTTAAGATCAAAAACATTTAAGTACTGCCTCTAAAGAAGTATATTCTAGCTTCACAACAGGACTTCAGTAGCATATGAGAAGAGTCATATTTTGAATTAAGCATAAGCACAGAAAACCTGAACCTAGTGTTGCACTAAATGACACAAAGGTACTGTAGAATGGTATTGCTGATGGCAGTTGATTTATTGACCAGTATTACTCAATACTATGCAGTACTACTGCATACTGTGAAGGGGAACAGTGTGCAAAATTGATGCAAAGCTACAGCTCAAAAATGTTAGTATTATGAAATGTTTCTAACTCCATAGAGTGGTTTTGGTTAGAAGCAACCTTAAAGATCAATCTGATTCCAACCTTCCCCTAGACCATCCAACTGGGCCTTGTAAACTTCCAGGGACGGGGCAGCCACAGCTTCTCTGGGTAGCCTGTTACAGTGTCTCATCCCTATTCAGAGAAAAATTTCTTCCCAATACCTAATCTAAACCTACTCTTTCAGGCTCTATCCCTTCTGCCTTGTCCTATCACTACATGCCCTTGGATCATGTCCCTCTCCAGCTTTCTTGAAGCCCCTCTAGATCCTGGAAGGTGCTCTATGGTGTCCCCAAAGCCTTCTCTTCCCCAGGCTGTACAGCTCCAACCCTCTCAGCCTGTCATCACAGGACAGGTGCTCCAGCCCTCTGACCCTGTTTGTGGCCCTCCTCCAGACTAGCTCCAAAAGGAGAATGTCCTTCTTATGCCAGGGGCTTGTTGTGGTTTAATCCAGCCTGCAACTGGGTTGCAAACCACACACCAGGTTGCTTACTCCCCACGCACCCTCCTGCCACCCTGTGAAGTTAGAAGTTCAACCCCTAGGTTAAAATTAGAACAGCCTAACAATTCAACATATTAAGATAGTAATGACTACAACTAAAATAATTGTGTCTAAGCGGGGGGGGGGGGGGGGGGGGGGGAGGAGAAAGATAAAATAATTAAACATCTGTGATGCCAAATACAATGGCAGGCAATGGCAGGACATGGCTGGCTCTCTGGGCTGCAATCACACATTGCCAGGTCATACTGAGACTCTTGTCAATCAATATAATCACTTCCTTCTCCTATGGGCTGCTCTCAATTCATTCTCTGCTCAGCCTGTACTTGTCCTTGGGATTGCCTTGATCCAGATGCAGGACCTCAGACATGGCTTTGTTGAACTCCATGAGGTTCACAGTCCCACCTCTCAAGGTCCCTTTGGATGGAATCCCTGCCCTGCACCACACAGCTCAGCGTCATCAGCAAACCTGCTGAAGTGTGCTCAAGCCCACTGCCCATGTTCCTGACAAAGATACCAAGCAGCACTGGTCCCAATACCAACCTCTCAGGGAAACAGCGTCAGTCAAATGCCACATGTTCATGTTGATCAAAACATGTTGGGTAAAAGGGAAAGTAATCAGACTGCTTCAAGCTGATACAGAATTCAAGCAGAGCTGAAAGTTTTAGAACCTTGCTCTGGCTTCTTGGCCCATGACTGAGTAGAAGAGCTGTTGCACACCCCTGTCCAGCAGACCTTGTACAAAAGCCATCTGTCATCAAGAACTGAAGACCCCTCTTTCCACACAAACCTCTACCTAGCTAGTTCTAGGCTTCATTTCAGACTGCTCAGAGCAGCCCAGCTTCTCCATTGTTTTCTCAGACTTATCTTTCATTTTAGCAAGTCTGTAGCTGACTCACCTCCTGATTCTTTCCCTGCTGTCTCAAGTGCAGGCTGCTCAACACCTGCCCTGGCTTCTTGTTACAAAATTTTTCAAACCTCCTATTTCTGCCCAAGCAAATTAATGTTCCCAGTTATTTTCCAAGCCATCCCACTCTCTCCTCCTGCTCCTTAATTTCCATCTTGATCCCATCTCTGTCTGTACTCAATCTTTATCTCCCAACTGTCAGTTTTCTTTCTGTCTCATCTCTGCATTTTTTCTTCAGCCTCGAATTCTATGAATAAGTTTGCACATTTTCCTGCTCCAATCCCTCCACACTTGAGTTACACTCCTTTATTGCTGGTCTTCAGGCTTGAGTCAAAGAAAGCAAACAGACTTTTTGCTCAGTCTGATCAGAAGGATGCCAAGCATTTATAACATCTTTGATGTAAAATCCAGGGACAATCACAGCCATCAGCAGAAGCTTCTAATGGAAAGGAGAAAATCTGAAGAAATATTCTAACTATATTCAAAAGAACAGGACAGTGCTCTCATTTTTATATTCTACTAAAAGGTATGGAGACACTGCTTATTTAAACAAATATTGTCAGGTATTTTATGAGTTTTCCCTTCACTATGTTCTTGAGCAAACTAATTGAAACTCTTGAAACTCTCCAGAATACATAGTAATACAAATTTGCATGGAAAATTTTGGTCTTATAATGCAGTCTGAGAAAGTTACAAGAAGCTAAAGAGTAGGGCCCTTAAATGAGTAGCCAGGGCATTCAGAGTAAGTGATGCTAACTCCAACCACAAACATGATCAGTCTTCATTAAAAATATATAGCGATTCCATTTTAAATACAGCAATTACTGAAAGGCTTGCCTAAAATCAACCTGATTTAAATAGTGCATGAATAAAGTCTTTGTAAGAGCAGCAGCCAACAAGTGAAAGTTCTGACAATAAACTTTAAAAGATGACAAAAGAAAATTTAAGTGTTCTTGATGAGGAATACTTAATCCATCATTTAATCACAGAATGTAGCTTCACCCACATGATCTTAACAGCAAACACAGCCCTACACTTGCTGCATATTTAAGAGCTGCAACAATGCAACCTTAAAAATCTGCTCCTGGCTACAGCAGCTTTTCCCCCCAACACTCCTGCTTAGTGCTTAGTACTCAGAAAGCATATGCTCTTCACACTGTAAGAAGTCAGCCACCCTTGCTCTTGTTGCAGAGACTATTTCAGAGTCACCAGTGAAATCATAATACTGCATCACTATTAAATTAAGTAGAAAATATCTATTAAGTGGGAATTCATAAAAATAGTGTAATTGCTCTAAAATAAAGCTGCTTGTGCTTTCAAGCAGCTTTCGGACAAGTTTTCTTCACTACTACACCTCCCCTTTAAGACAGATTTTCACATAATGTTACATGTCTGAAGTGTCTTTAAAGAACATGTGTCTCACAGTAATCTGTTAGTGGCTTTGGTGTCACAGAAAGCTATTATGAAGCCTTTGAAACAAGTCAGACAGTATCTCCTACCAAAAAGGCAATTTCTGTTGTTCAGCAAAACTGAACTGTGGTTGGCTGGAAACAGAATACATTTTTAAATCAAAATAATTTGTTTAGAAGTTATAAAAGTCAAGGTGAACTGACTTATGTCTGCTTGAGAAATTGAGTTCTAGACATATTAGTCCTTTGTCTTCCATCCGTTTTATTCCTAGAAAAGGTTTCTGCAACACTTGCCCAAAGCCAAGCTCCACTTATGGCAGAACCCAAAACAAGCACACACTTGAACTGTCACTGTTTCTGGCAGAGATCATTACTGTGACTCCTTCAGTTGAGCAAGCCGAGTTTCTTGGCATTATAAAGGCACCTGCCTTTATAATGGAAACCCCCTCAAACATATTAGCAGTAATATAAAAATATTTGAGCAAGATGATCAAGGAATTCCATACCAATCTAGAGACATCACATAAAGTAGTCCATGAAGGGCTTCACCACTGTGGTGAACTCTGAAGTTCAAATCTTTATCTAATGAAGACCTCTAAATATCAGCACCAGACATTCAACACAAAAGACTGATGCAGTTAACTTTTTTTCAAAATACTGTGAAATGCTAAACCTGAATCAAGAATACAGCGTAACAGTACTAAATAAAGGCAAGGCAAAATTAATCAAGAGGCTAAATTGCTTCCTGTTGGCTCTTTCAATATGATCCAAACATTGACACATTTAAGATAAGTACATAAGAGAACCAACTAGCCTTTGATGGGAGGAGAGGGGATCAAAATCAAGCCATTTATGGGAAACATAAGAAAAGAGCTGAAGTTTATTGCTTCACTCTGGTACTAAAATTTCCTAAATTAATCTGCTGAATAAGGAAGCATGATGTTTGTGCCAGTAATCTGCACCAGACTGACAGCTGATGACTCCATTTTCCAGAGGTTTAAAATAAAATTCTAAAATTTAGTGCCAATGGAACTCCCCATAAGCATTCTTCAGATCTCTTATCCACAGGAGTCACATGTAACATGCCTGTCACTACATGAGCACACAACTGGAAAAAAGATTCAGCTTCATGCTCTACCCATTAGCTGAAGTAGCTGACTGCTAAAAAATATCCACAGCATTTCTTTATCACATTATTTTGCCATTTCCTTGAACTACACAGCTATGGTATAAGGAATTACAGATAAGAGTTGTACTCCCCTGTGTTGCCAGCATTGTGGTGAAGTTGGTTTCCTGATGTCAATGTTTGTCTACATCTGTAAGTGAAGATATGCTCTCTATTCTTGCTATGACAGCAGCTATTTTACTGCGGTGAACAAAAACTTTCCCCAGAGCTGTACCTTAATGATAGCTTCATACCTTAAAACTTACAATCAAGGAATGTGTTCATTTATTAATAAAACCCAACTGCATGTAAGCAGTTATGTTTCATATTACAGTTCCAGTGGAAAAAGTGATTTAGTGAAAATATTTTCTCATTCAGAAGCGATTCCTTTGTGACGAGTCACAAGCAGGCACTGGCCTCCTCTAAATCAACAAGACATTTCTCAGAGCTATGTAAAGTACTAGGATATACTCTATTTCTGGCTGCTTAGTCATTATCAAAACAGAATGGTTTGTATCATCTTGGAGAATAAATATCCAGAAAAGATCTGCTATTTAACACTGAAAACCAGAAGTCTGTATACCACTTACTTATTTCTTACGCTTCTTGTGCAAAATCTTACCGTCTACTTCCTATCAGAAAAAGACAACTGGACAATGAAGCTCACAGCTGTTTCTTTTCCTGCTGTTTTTAAATAAAGCAGCGCATTAATACAAGACCACATCAGGACAAAAGCAAGTCATTTTCATTGTTAAAGGTAAATTGGTAAAAATCATATTTACTGCAATAAATCCATCCTATTTTTCTGCTGAAATGTTTGATAAAATTCTGCTTTCCTAAAAAGCAACTTATCTCAGTTTTCATTCCTACATCTGAAATGGTTAATTGCAATCTCACAGTAATTCTTCAGATTTTACATTCTTTACAACAACTGTAGACAGACTCAGCAGCTCAGACCTATTATAGGCATAGGTTCATAGTAATTTCTTTCAATGATAATGCCAGATTAATTAGCAAGCACATCTCCTTATCTCTCTCTAAAATCCTGCAGTATGGATAATATTCAAAAATCCATGAGGCACATGCCTCCAATCGTTGAATATCCCTTTTGAAAGACCTCTCTACTTGAGTCAGACAGAAGAAAACAAGCACACTTTAAAAAAGATCCCAGTAACAAAGTATGCCTTTTTCTGTAAGAATCTTTTAAGTTCAAAAGTAGAAGCTACCCTCAAGAAGCTCCCCTCCCCTTGCTAAAAATAACACCAGGATTTAAGGGCAAATGAGATATTTTCATTGTCTCAGTTTCATCCATTTGATTTCAGTCTTACTTTCATGCCAATAACACCACTTTTACTGAGGTAAGAGTGCACGATGTACAGGACAAGGAAGCAAGTTTTCACCACAATGCACCCTCATGAAGCCATGCCCAGAGACTGCCACCATCAAATATGACTTCCCTACTGGTTTTGTGCAGCCTTCTCATACCAGAAAGTAACAGCCAATGTTATTTTGTACTCCCTGTTAAAAATAATCAAGCAGAAGCACTCTATTACGCTCTGACAGTTTCCCACAGTTGGTGTGTTTCCAGCCTGAACCTCAGGGCTGCACACTATCTGATAGTTTTCCTCCAGGATCCCTGCTTAAACTAACAAAGTCCCATCAAGCACTCAACAGCACATCTAACTGGAGATTCTCTGGTCTGAAATTATGATTTCTGGAGTCTTTTAAAACACTGCATCTTCCTGTTGGCTGTACACCAGATGCCTACTGTATCTGTAGACTATAAAATGTCTCAAAAGGAACTTTGTTAAATTAAAATTGACAATTTGTCTTTGAACTACCTGAAATTAAACAAGGCAGTTTTACTAGATTTTCCTGCCCTGAGGAAAAGAGCAAAAGGAACAAAGGCAGAAATTCCAACACACCTCAATCAAATGACCTGCCAAACACAGTGAAAAGTTAACTACTTTGGGACATACTCCCTCCTTAACTATTTCTGTAATTTACAGTGCCTTTTCTATCTGTTTGTCAGTAACGCTAGAGTGAAAAAATTTGTTATGCCATCATTTGCACAAAATAATGACAAATATGAAGAAATTTTAGGGTACAGGAAAGAAGACACTAGTATCAACAACCTGAGCTAGGAGCAGAGACAAGAACTGAAAAAACCATACACACTGCACTTGTCATGAAGTCAGAATAAACCGTACTATTTCAATTAGAATGGACCAAGAACAATCATCTAGACCAACTGCCTACCCAGCTGGGGCTTTAACAAAACTTAAAGCATGTTAAGGGCATTGACCAATGCCTTTAACACTGACAGACTTTGGTCACTGATCACCTCACCAGGAGCCCTGCTGGAGCAGTGTTTGAGTACCTCAGCTGTTGTCATTCTTATGAGAAAACTTAGCTCAATAGAGACCTAGATGACAGTGAATTTCATTATACATTTGGAAAAGAGCAGACTTCATGAGATCAGTACTTACCTTTTGTCTGTTGAGTCTCCTGTGGCCTTCTCTCTCTAGGTTCTAGAGGCTCCGTTTCAGATCGCAATTCTGTAGTTTGCCTTTTTTCAAAGCTGAAGTCTGGAAGTCGTGGAGCTTGAGGTCTAGTTTTTCTTGCAGGATTCAGGAAGAAGCAGTAGGCACATCTAAATGCTACACCACAAAGCACACCTAGTAAGCAGACTCGCTAATTAACTTCACATTTCACCTTTATTCCTACACTATATTCTGAGGCTTTAAAATACTAAAACCAGAGTTAACTAACTGACTATCAGTACCAGACAGCACCTCCACCAAATTTACATGCGTTGTTCTATGTAAGCCCTTTTTTAAATTCAGCAGACATTTGGTTTTTAGAAACCTGCTTGCTTTCAGCTCTGCTGAACTGAGTACTGCCCAACACTGTGAAAGATTTGACCACAATGAACAAAATAATGCAACTCAGTAGCGCCAGATGTTGCCACATGGTGTTGTTCTATTCTTTCCTACAAAAGAATTAAGTTGGCAGATTATCTTTTCCCCTACCCTTAAGACACCACCTTCCTCACACTCTGATGTTAGGAAGTGCTAGATGTTAGGAATTCCACAAGGTCGGTCTCACTCTGCTTTCTGAGAAGCATTCTGCTCCAGTGGTGCTTAATTAAGAAAAAGCAGTTTTGTTTTGCAGAAGTACTGGATGCCATTCAATACTTTAAATAACCCTTTTTGTCCTCCCCACTCTCACCAAGACAAGGGGGGAAGTGGCAGTTTCTGGTACAGTTGAGTTGTGAACTCATAAGAACTAAGATAACATATAGACTACTTATCTTTGGTTTCATAGGAAACATTTAGCTTATTGTTACAATACAGTATATTTACTAATAAAAATAAACAAAACAAAATGAAATAGAAGATTTATCTAGGAATCCCTAGTTTCTTAAGTATAAGGCTTACACTTGTGGTAGAAAGCAGGCAATATACAACATCTGTGTTCAATAAAGAGCTGTGTCTGTCTGAAGTTATTGTCAGCCATAAATTCACATATAGGCCCCTAGGGCTTGCTCCCACTCTTTTTCCAATACGTCCCCAAGATCTTCTTGCCAAAGGAAAATTTAGTTTAAGTTCTGGTAAAAGAGGCACACTTTAATGTCAGATAGTTTCTCAACATAAAACCCTTCTGAGAACCATTCATAGCCAGTAGCAATGTTCAGGGATGTATTGGAGGAAGCTTATTTCTACTGAATAGTTTTCTACACATAAAATCCATGACCTGAAGGTCGCAATAAAGTACTTCTCCAAGCCTTGAAGTAAATCTTAAAAAACAGAGTAATAAGTTACCAAAAAATGTTCCCACATGAAGTGGTACTTCACAATGTCAGCTAAGTACTCAGCTGCACCAAAATGAAGTATGATGCATGTTTGTTATGAAACATTAGCCAAGTAATACAGTCTAAAACAGATTATCTCTTACCTATGTATTCAAACTCCTCCTTCAAAGCCATACCATTGTGAGAAAAACATTGCTGACATATAAGGGCATACCTAGAAAACATGAATAATATATAGTAACATACCTTTAAGTAATAGCACACTGAAGGGAGATGCATTTTACCTCATGTATTGACTAATACCTTAAACCTTTTCTTCCAAAAGGTCATTTCCACAATGAAATTATTAACCTTGAAAGCAAACTAAATCTGTAGATTAAATAATACTTTTTGAAGTTGCTTTAACCACAGTAAAATAGTCTCAACTACACTTTAAACTACAGTTCAACATATTTTTAGTATCATCAGTGTCAGAAAATAACATCTAAATTAAGCTTTTATTTCATTAGAATGAAAAGCAACCATAGTAAACATGGTAAGTTCTGATATGTTTGGACAGTTCTGAAGGCAATCTGAAAGACATTTATAACAGATATAAAGCTAAAGTGCTGAGGCAAATGTTTTCTTTTTTTTTTAGTTCAAAATATAAGTCATTACCCACTTGAGCACAGCTCTCTCTTTGTATCACACAGATAATATTATTCAGAACAAAGGTTAGGTTTGCCCAAATATTAGCAGTTTCCCTGCAAAGATATTTCAAGTGAAGCATTGAGAAAAAGTAATTTTTCAATTATGAAAATTTTGGACAAGTTCATTTACAATTCTTTTAGCCTTGACATGGCTTAAACAAAAAAGTTAAGAAGGTTCCTTTCCCCTAAGCGTTTAGGAATTTCTTAAAGAACATTTACCTGTTCTGAGGACCATCACCAACCAAATATTCAATAACTCTATCCACAACACCTCTTTCTCGAGGAAGAACAGGTCTTGCCAAAGGAGGGCCTGGAGGATGAAGACCTAGGACATGAATTATATCAAAATTATATTCCACTGTATAAATATGTATTATATTTTATTGGGTGTGCTAGTGTAACAAAATAATTACATCTACTTAAAATACATGGATATATTTCTTAGTCCACTATGAAAGCTGTAAGATTTTTCAACCCACATTACTTCAAAATTCTTCTGCTGCTCCTTTAGCTTATCATTTTATTAAACCACTCAATTTTTATGCCTTGGACATGTAATTAAATTTATAATTTCTAAAGAACTTAACGTATCAATAGCGTTCAATTGTTAACAAATAGAGGCTTTTTAAGAAAGAACAAATTAACTAAGTTATCTTCATATACATTCTGCAAATTTACCCTTGTAGTACCGCAAATATTGTGTTACAGTACTTTCAACAAACAGTCCTGAGTGTAAGATAATGCAGCACTTGGGTGAAGAGAGGGAAACACCCGAAACTTATTCCCACAAGACCTTTGAATTACATTCAAAGTCCACAAAACTAACTAAACATTGTTTGAGTAGGACAATGCACCAGTCTTTCAGAACTCTCCAACTGGGACAAAAAGGTTCAGCTTCAAGGCACTCCAAGACAAAAGTGTGACACCTTACAAATAAGATTTGGTTTAAACCATTGACTAAATTACTTTTAAAAATACAAAAGTCCTATGCAAGCTCAAGACAGCTAAGAAGGTTAAACAAAAAAAATGTATCAGTATTAGCAGGTTTCATACTGAGACGAGCATATGGCAACCTGAAGCCCTGTATAAACTAAGTATATGTAATTCATGGAAATGAAATACTGGAGGTGCAAAAAGAAACCAGTGTTTTCTCTGAGAAGAGTTCTGGCTTCTAACTATTCTCACTCCATCCAGTAAAAACAAATAGAGAAACATCATGGCTTAAAAGACAGCCTTTAGTGACTACAGAAGTCAGCCAAGGAATCTCTTTTCTGTATGTTTTGCTGTATGTTTCCAGTATTGTTCTTCAGGTATGTTTCACAGAATTCCCCATAATGACCAATAAACAAAGAGGAAGCTAAAGGGTAACACAAACTAAAATCACTGTCTCAACATACAAAAGTAAAACAGATAAACACACTGTCTAAAAATGCAAAATAGGATTTTTTAAAAATCCATACCAAGGACAACTAAGAGAGTATAGTTTTTCAGTATGCTGAATTAATTCAGAAGGACATTTAATTGAAAGATATTGTGTTAAAAACAGTTGACTTCAAGCTTTTCAGGATTGTTTAGATTTCATTTTCTTATAGCAACTTAGCCAGGGACCAGAGCAGGACATGCACAGTCATAGCTTCCAGCACCTAGATAAACATACCCATAGAAGTAACATGTACCTCCTAAGCAGAGAATTCACAAAATATGCCAAGTAGGAAGGGACAGATGGGTTGATCATTGAGTCCAATTCCTGGCCCTGCACAGGACACCCCAAAAATCACACCATGTACCTGAGAGCACAGTCCAAACACTTCTTGAACTCTGTCAGGCTTGGTGCTGTCAGCACTTCCATGAGGAGCCTGTGCCAGGGCTCTGGGTGGAAAAACTTTTCCCTGATACACAACCTAAATCTCCCCAGCTCAGCTTTGTGCCATTTCTTTGGGCCCTGTTATTGGCCACCAGAATGAAGAGATCCTAATGTTTAGGAGAACAAGAAAACTCATGCAGAAAATACTGCAATTTACAACCCATCGCTTAAGTACAAAAAAGAAATCCATACTCAACACAAATGCTTTTAAAATAGGCCTTACTTTCACAAACAAGAGAAAATAATTCAGGAGATAAGAATCAGTGAATGCATTTCCAAGTTATCCCTGTATTCCGTCCACAAGTGGGAACCTAGACCAAGAAAACTGTCCCAGCATCAAGACAGAATAAATTCAGTGCAATATAAATTGTATTCTGCTAAAGCTGTCCAAAGTAGAGGTCGGGCAAAATTAATTTCCTAGAGCTTTACAAAAACCTGAAAGATCCAATACTTCCATCAAAAAAAGGCTGATACTGCAATAAAATTAAAGCCCTAGAATAATTTTATGAATACCTGGTTTACACTCAAGTGTTAACTCAGGCCTTTATTCAGAAGACCAAGTTTTCATATAACTTGTAAATCACCAATATATGAAATTTCTAAAAGTCAATAACCAAAGCAAAAATTAAATAAAGGAGAATGAAACATCACAACACATTCCATCAGCAACTTAAATTACCTGCCTACTAATAACTCAAACCAACCATCTTGGTTCTCATGCTGTTATGGACACCAGTAATTAATACAAACATCAAAAGCAATCATTGTAGAAAGACTGGTCACTTTTGCAAAGCTTGGCAAACTCTCAACTACCTGCTGGTTATTAATTTTCAAACATATGGGAGCTCTGTGGTAATACACGTTAAATTGATTCTCCCCTACAAAATATAGTATAACGAAAATGAATTATTAATCTTCTGTAAAATAGAGATAATTAAGGCTATTCATATTTGTTGCAGGCCAAGCATAAACTCAGATGCCATATTATTCTTATAGATACTGAATTTATGAACTTTTCACTACAGCTGCATGACTGAGATTTTATATGCCTCAAAGGTTTGGGGAAATTCAAGAAAAAAGAGGGCTTCCATATTAACTGACAATCGCAGTGGCTCCAATTGTTATCTATGGCAAAGTAACATGTTAGGTCAAAATTCCAGTTATTTAGTGGGGAAAAAGTGCCTGTAAGGCATTATCACAAACAATACATTAAAAATTTTAAATCACAAATATTGGCAACTGTCCTTTCAAACAAGTGAGTTACTTTATTTTCCTTCTTTCTCTAAAACATTTATGCAGTAAAGGCTGAATTTCATCCAGCTTATTCAACGTGCCTGAATCTTCCCCTAAGAATAAAGCTATTATACAGCTAATACTTTATTCTACAGTCAGCTTCCTTAAAAAGGAGCATGCAATTTTAAACTCATTATGGAATTTTTGGTAATCAGATACCAGTAAATATGGTTTGTAACCAAATGACCAATTTCCTGGTGCAAGAAGCTAATTTCTGGTACTTCAAGATAATCCAGACTTACTAATAACTTGCCTTTACAGATCACTTCAGGGATAAAAACAAATTTAGCAGTTTCATAACACAGGTAAAGAATTACTAACATCAAATAAGGCTTAATGGACTCTGCAGAGAAGGGAGATCACAACTTTCCATGACAACTTTATTCCACTACACTAAACAACAGGAAAAGGCATTTTAACATTCAGCTTCCCAGGAGCTTAGAGAGCAGGTGTCAATATATTATCTACAGCTCTACTTTTTGATTGCACCATTGAAGTTAGTAAGGAAGGACAACAGTAAGACTTGAGTAGTTTCAAGTAAAAATCAGGAACACAGAGCAGAGAAAAATATTCTTGATCCCTGTACATAGAGCAAAGAACTACTCCATGTTAAACTGGTGCTCATGAGATTCTTGGCAAGTTGTGCCCCTTCTATTTTCAAGACAGCATTTCATCTCCTTTCTTGCCTTGTGATCCAACTTGTCAAACACCCCCCAAAGAATGAAAGGCCTGGCACAAATCCACACACAGCTTTACCACCCACAAGGAAAATGAGAACGGCGCTGCCCACCCAAAACTCTCAAATTTTGCAATCCTTCCAATGCAATTTAGTTCATATTCTATTTATTAAAAGTTCATCCCATCTGAACACCAAATAGGAAATCAAGGGAAAAACATTTTCAGAATATGAAACCAAATTTTAAGGACTACTCATTCCTACCAGATTTCAACCTGTTGCTAAACTTTGGACTCTTGTACTAAAACAACGATGCCATTTTAGTATTCAGCTACAACACAGACAACTTTTTTGTTGTATTTGGTATTCCACACTTTAATCTATGAGTATACGCTGCATGACTATACCTTCTAGAGTAAAAATTTAAATAAATGTCAAGATCCATGTTAAAAAAAATATGTGCAGGGTTTAGTGAGAAGCATGAATGTATTCTGAAAGTGTTCTCCTCTGCACCTGATTTATATAAGCATAGAGCTCTTCTAAACTAAGAACATAAAAAGGTATGCTATATTGTTGACTACAGAATACGGCAAAGTTTTATTGCCATTTAAACAAAGAAGCCATAACAGTTAAATGAGCTCAGGCAATAGGTTTCAGCATCAAAAGGTGCCAGCTGTAAAGAGTTATGGCTAATTGAATATGGAACTCCTGCTTAATCAGATAACTGCTCTGCTATTTCCAAATGAAATGCCATTTCCATACTGTCTGAAAATGGCCTCTTTTATTGGTAACCAGAGAAAACAATATAAACTGTAAATAACATTAAGTGCTGTGTTTACCCATTCCAGGCACTGAAGTAGCAGGGGATCCAGGGCGCCGTGGTAAAACATTGGATTGCAAGGATGGCGCAGCAGCTCTTTCCGGGAGCCCGCTCAGAGCTGAGCTCTCTCTCTGCAGGTTAGGAGATGCTGGAACAGGGGACTTTGGAGAGCCTTGTTTAGGAGTTGCAGGTGGGGGTGTAGAAGCATTTCTTTGAGCTGCAGTCCTCTGACGAATTTCTGACAAGAATATGTACATACTGAATTTAATATCTAGCATAAGCAAGATATTAGTAAAAGTGCATTGATATTGTTATACCAATTAGCAAATTACAGAATCAAACAAAACCAGGAAGGTCTAAACTAAACATCATCAGCTGAGCATGTCATAGAAGTAAATACCACACAGAAGTAAATACCAGATAGAATACTATATTTCAATTATCATAACTGTTAAATAGTTTGGGCAAAATTCTTCTAGAAGGAAATTAGAGAAGAGAATCACAAAGAATCTGCTAATGCCAAGTATTGGACATACAACCAGTCAGACACAAACCACAATGTATATAATTGACCACTTTCTACTCTATGGCTTATCAATTCTTCCAAATATTTAGCTTTCCCTGGGACCAAAACTATTCATTCAGTATCTAATATGCTCAGGTCACATGCCCAAAGTTATGAAAAAAACATCAGATTGGATAAATCAAACAGTTCCAGAACCAGAAGAAAAGGAAATGCTTCATTCAGGTGATATAGTTTCACTGACTTGTTTCAGTAACCTCATTATCAAACCAGCTGCCTGGATTGTCACAAAGCAAGAACGGGCTCTGCCAGAAGAACACATCCCTGCTTTTACCTCTTCTCACACCACTACCAGTTACTATTAAATCACAATCATGAAAAACTTAATATACTTCCTCAGTTGTCTTACATGAAGCCAAACATCACCAGAGTTATATATCATAGTTTGAATGTTGTAATAGTCAGGCAAGCCTGAGGTTCACGCACTATTGCAACAAATCAAACAGAAATTTAACCATTGCTTTAGGTCTGCAGATATTTACATGGTTAACAAGTAGCAGGTTAGGCTCTACAGGGACACCCCAATAACACCCACAGCTAAGGCTGGAATACCCTACAGAGTTAGTGTATAGCACCGCGTCACTTTGAACAACTTGCATGTCTTCTTCCACAACAAATTGAATTTAACTCTACATTTGGACTTTAAAATCACTTCCACGAGTCTCAAGATTAGAGAGATTTTATCTGCTGACTTTGTGTTGAGCTGGAAGAGTTTAAATGCTTAGCAGGCAAGTTTACAGGTCCACTGGCAACCAGCCACTGAAGATGGGTATGCTGAGTCTGAAGGAACGAGCCCTGTGCCCAGAAGTACAATACTAAGCTTCTGCTGTGGCTGGAGGAGGTGAGCATGCTAAGTCAGGTGGCACCAGCTAAGAAAGAGCTGCAATCACTGAAGCACTAGGTCAAATGTAACAGTTCTGTGGGAATACAGCCAATCCAGTGCCATGAAAATTGCTACATACATAGGTTATGGTCTTGCCTACTTATCTGTACATATAAATAGGATTAATACACAACAGAAGAAAGAATTAAAAATTCTTTGGAAACACTACTTTAAAAACTGCAAGTTTAAAAACTTAGTAAAAATCTTAGTAAAAATCCATCTAGTTAAGTTTCCTACAAAGCAGAACAAATCACTACTTTTCCCCTGCCACACCATGTGCACGGCTGCATTACTTCACACAACTTCATCGGCCAAATTACATCAGTCAATGAGTCTGAAGGTTCTGGATTTTAACTTGATTTTAACAAGTATGTTTGCCCCCTCACTATTTCAGTTGTTCAGATTCTGGAAACTGATTAATTGGTGAGGTAGTTGGAGAAATTCCATCAGCACTTCCTTAGTGACTTGCTTCTGGTTTGAAAACTGCTCCTGTATTGAGAGCTTTATATGAAGTAAGAATTCATTTATGATGAACTTCCCCATCCACATGTCTTCAAGATCTTTTTGAGAGAGCCATAAGCAGTAATCTTATACGTTTTACACTAGGATAACTGCATTCTCTATGCCAGCTGACCAACAGGGATGGCCCATCTCCAAATACAAAATATTCATTAAAACCCATTATTTATAGCCAAGTTTGCATTATAGCTTTGAGTCATGTGTTAGTTTCAAAAATTAAGCTAAAAGGTATGCGATTTCTCAAGTCTTCTCAGGTCCACATATGTACAAAAAATGAGTGATGAATATAAAGCCTAATTCCACTTGTTCCAAGATAATTTTGAACATCTGTAAAGACATCTTAGTCCCTTCTTTTTTCATTACAAAACCCTCTTTATTATTGTTATACATGGAAAATGTCCAAGACCATTACTATAAATTCTACATATGAATGTTACTTTTGCATTTTGAAGGTTGTCTTTCTAAGAGTGGTTTAAGCATATTAATTGTTTAAGAGTACTGAGTCTGTTTCAATAGGTCATGGCTATATTCACATTTATTCTGAGCCCATAATATATTATTTCTAAGCAAATTCCATGCCACGTGCAAGAGCTTTGCCCCTTTTGCCTGCTCCTTCTGAAGGGTCATTTTTGGCAAGTCTTCTTTAAACTACTTTCAATTAAAAAGATACTGCTACTTTAATTACTCTTTCCCCATATTTTTGTTCCTATAAAGATGCTGAACCAGTACTTTACAGTAAGTATTAGAGAGATATGCTTCGGTAGTTTTAGCTTCATTACAGAGTTAAGAATGCAAGACTCATTGCTAGTTTCCACAAAATATTGGGTTATTTACAATGCCTCTTTTCCCCCTTCACTTAGAAGCTCACTTGGATTTCATTTTATTCTGTGATTCATATTTAAGCAAACTTGCCAACCCTCTGCTGCTCCCCAAGTAAGAGAAGTCATCAGCATCTGCATTATGAGAAAGTGAGAAATGCTCTTCTTGGCACAACAAACAGCCCATCCATCCCAGTATTGCCCTTCATAGAGTGGCTGTAGATGTTATTCAGCGACAACACACAAAACTGAATTCCTGATGCTGACATTCCTGATACCATCCCCAGGATCCATAAATGGACAAGGAGAGTACAGCCCTGTCTCATCATTTCAGTATCACATGCAGACCCTTTACCCGTGAACTCCCCTAACTCCTGCTCTGCACTTCCACATTAACAGCCCTAATACTCTTCTGAAGGAACTGAATATGATTGATCTACTTCTCAAATTGCTTTAATATGCAAGGTATTAAAAATTAGCCTTTTGCAAAGTTCCCAATTTCCATAATTCCAAGTTGCACAACTCGCCTAAGAAACATGTCCATTGACCTCAACAGTAACACAATTTGCAGCTACTGCTGATGTAGTTTTAATGAAATTTTGACATTTTCCAAGGATTTTCTTCAGTAATGATATATTTGTGTATCCAAAAGTCAATGGCATGAAGACAGCTTAAAAAATAGAACTTTAATTCTCCAAAGACACTACAGTTCAAATTCTGCAGTTACCAGCATTGGACACTTGAGACATAAGCAGACACATTTCTTAAGAGGTATCTACTCAACTCATGATTCAGTATGAGCTCTTAAAGATTATTACACTACTGCAGTGGTGAGGCAGTGACATGTTTCATGCTTACAAGCATAACTATTTTATTTTTTCCTCACTTCAAAACACCTTGATTTTTGTAGAAAATAATACATTATTTTCATAGAGCTACACTACACTGCAGGTGAATATACAGTTTACATAACTTGTTGGCCTTAGTATTGAAGGCCAACCAAGCATTTTCTTTCTTCCTCCTCATGCCTATATCCATCCCACAGCCTGCAACCATTTTTTATTGCATTATTATTAATTCAGGTTGCAGAGTGATCTCATTTACAATACACCCCTGCTAACAGTCATATTAAAATGAAAAGAGCAGGTACCAACAACAGGATATTGCTGATAAATATTTCTCTGAAAATATATACTTACCCTACTTTTCTTTGTGGCCAAAGTACTAAAGTATATATTCATTAACTGTACCCTCAAAAAACATTTCTGAACAGATAAAATTGCACTTAAATTTTCAAATTCCTTTCCCTCTGGATTTTGTGATTTTTTTTATGCTAAACACAAGATCAACCTATTTCATCTGTTAAAACTACCATTATTTATTTCAGCAGTGCACGTCAAAATTACAAAAAAGGCAAGAAGAGCTAAACACACAGGAAAATTGGGCTGCTACCAGTTGTTTTCCTGAGAATCAACTATTATGCAATACTGATTAAACCTTTGGACCAATTAGTATGATGTGCAAGCTTACTCATTTCAACCAGTAAGTAGAAACCATACAAATAAACTAACCTTTCATCAACTGCCTCATACACAACATTATCCAACTTGATTATGTATCAGTTACTGTTTATCATCTTTTCAAAAAGACTCCATTACAGAGCTCAAGAAAATGAGTTCTCTTGCTTGGCTAGCAAAGAGAAGATCAGGGAAGCTTTAATGTTAGCTTATTTATAGGTATTTTATTATTCCAAACCACTCTAATTCTACCACATTCTACACACACCAAATTGTACCACAACCACATAAAGATGTCATCTAGCTACAGTAAGTTATATACTGCACAGAACAGAAGCTAATCCTCATTTTTGGCAGATATTTAGTGCAAACAGCAATAAGCTAGTAGGGTTTTTTATAGCTAAAAATTGAAATAATTACTGCATATAAGAAGAATTATTTGGTAAGTAAACTTTATTTGGAAATTAAGTCTGAATAATTTCACAAGCCAAAGGCAAGCACAGCTTGTCCCTCTTGAACTATAATGCACCTCCAAACTACAACAGTCTGACTAACTACTTAAATGGGGATAAAAAGCTGCACCAATTCCAAATTCAATGTGTTAGAGAACAGATCAGACAAATTAAAATAAAATTGTGCTGCATATGAACAAATTTACATTGACTCACAGAATCACTTCCAACTTAGGTTGGAAAAGACCTTTAAGATCATAAAATCCAACCATAAGCCATGACAATTTACAAAATTTATTTTCCAAAATCCTTTCAAAGTTAAACTACACTTTTATTTGGATCAAGCAAGAATGTCCATGCACACCAAAAAGTTGAATCTGTTTGAAAGAGAATTATACATTTTCTCAGTTGTGTCCCCACTTAGAGGTTATTGGTTCACACCATGACAGTCTCAGAGAGCACTCTTTGCAAATGAAACTGTACTAAAAGATTCCTTCCACCAAGCCCATGAGACTAATTTACAGCTAGCTCTAAATAAAAAGTTCTAAGCACAGATAGCGTGGGCAAACTCCTCAGCCACAACTGTTTCACATATCTGTTCATACCACACCTATTAACACAGACCACAGCTTACAGGGAGGGACTGGCTCTCAGAAATCTCTCTAATTCTCTCAGAACCTCTCCCAGCCCTTCTATTAACAGTCAGGACACAATCAACACAACACAGCACAGGCTGGATCCAGCTGATCTGCTTTTGTCTGACTGCATCAAAAGCAGGGGCAATACACTTTGGAAACCCAAACATGCACAAGACCAATTAACAGACACTGACCAACTCACTTCTCACCACTGCTCCTTACACAGCCTGGGTAGAGGGGAACAGATCAGTCATGGACCTCCTAAGGAGTTTCAAAACTGGTGCTGCTCTCTCTTCATAAAGCCAGAGTGACTAAAGACTTACCACTGTCTAATTTATAGCTAATTATCTGTAGATTTCTATACAGAAACACATTTCCAGGCAGTTTCATCCCCTGGTCAATGTTATTTGCATTCTGCAAACAGATCTGTCACCCTACTACTGGACTACTGGAGTGATTTCTAACATAGCTCAAGAAGGATGAATTTTATAAAGAGTTTAAAAAGAGCTGAAAACAGACTACCTACACTTTACAGGTATAGCAGAAAATTCTTGGCAACCACCCACAAGCTGTATTAAGGCAGAGAAAAGAACAGGGTGTCAGAATGGCCCTTCAGCCTGAACAAAACTATGAATGCTGCAGAAATGGAGCATGGGAAAGACAGGTAACTTGAGCAAACTTGAAAAAAAGCTGTTGTGTCTAAGACAACAGAAGAGATTAAAGCTTCACTATTGAGGTACTGCACTGCAACTATTCACTGTCAGTGTCAACAAGAAAGGATATTTTCAAAATATTTTCATGGCAATTTGAAGCTATACAAGAAGAACTAAACAGAGGATTTGATGATGCAGCTTATAAACACCTTTGTTAATAAATCCAGGTGCTCTGCACTGAACAAAACAAGTACTTCGAGTGAAAAATGGGAAAAATAGAAGTTTGGTTACCCACAAGAGTTAAACACAAAGTTGACAATTCTAATACTAAATTCTAAAGCAATCTGTATTTTATGAAAAACTATGCATATCAGATTCTGCAGTTTATTTTGAGCATCAGCCCTTTCAGGTTATAACAGCAAGTTAATGACAAAGATTGGTCTTAAAGTGTGAGCACAATCCTCAGTATTAGAGTACACACAGCCTCTATACTGTGTTCATACAAGCATTTTCAGGTTAACTACAGCATACTACACTCAACCTTAAAAAAAATTAACAGTTGTCTGTCTGCATAAATATTTGCAAAAATACCACATTTTTAATGTAAGCATTCTACTGTGTGTAAGATCTGTTAAGTTTTGAAAGTTGTGTGGACAATCTAGAAACAGGCTTCCTTGAAACATTCAAGCTTTTCTATTTTATTTTATTTTATTCAATGGCACCTTTAAATGGAACAATGTAAACCAGTAAAGAACTGTCCATTCTTTGCAACCAGAAAGTAGTTGAATTATGCACCAGTTTCTTCCTCTCTTTCATTCCTCTCTGGCCACCAAATAGATGTAACTTAAGCACTGCATTAGGAAAGGTCTAACTAGCCATAAATAGAAACACAAGTGAAAAACTAAGTCAATGAGCATTACACGAGAGTTGAACACACCTTAGTATTCTAGAAAAGTTGCAAGTATGCCACAAGAAGTTAATTTTCTCTCAGCTCTAACATCAAGCAGCATTAAATATCCTGCTGTCTAGAACATCAGGCTATAGTAATAGATCCCTTGCCTGAAAAATTCAGAACAGTAATGGGCATAGCCTAATGAACAGTCTATTAACCCTAAATAAAGGTCAATTGATCTACAAATTTTATCATATCCAGACTTCTATACTAGAAATTGCTGTGAAAGATGAGTATCTATGCTAAAGAGCACCCATTTTACAGGGCTATTACCTTGTCCAGGTCTTGGGGTTGCAGATGTTCCAGCAGATGGTAGTTCAGTCTCCTACCAATTAATGATAAATAACATTATCTGAATGCTCAGCTCCATAGTACCTTTCATATTACATCAATATCAAGACTCACCTTTGCACTTGATTCTGGATCAAACCTTTCAAGGATTAGTTTAGCATTCTTGTAGGTTTCCTTTTCCATTACTTCCTCAAGCTGGAAACAGAAAGGTTCCACACATCAATAGATAATTTTTCAAAGTATTTCCCCCCACCATAGCCTCCCATTTACAAGCATCTAATCAATGTTACCAAAAGGCAAAGCTCATCCATGAACCAGCAGCATTTTCAGATACCTGAGGATTTGTTGTATTCAATGGAAAATAAATTTTGCTTTCAAAAATAGTTTGCAAACTCTAATGGACTACTTGTACTTAACAGCTTTATTGCAAGGAAACACCAAATATTGCTAATTGTTTACATATAATGAGGAGAATAATTACAAGCACCAACTTCAATAATGGAATGTGCAAAAATCTATCAGCCATCATTATTGGAAGTTATTAGACATGACAAGCAAATGACAGGCAATTCCTTAGATTTATTTCCTCATAGCACTTAATGCTATTAATTTAAGGAAGGTCGTTAGCCAAGTGCTTTACAGAATAAAGTCCCTGTGCCAATTAACTGCTGTCAGCATCGATTTTAGATTATTTATTAGCAGAAGCAATTAGCTTGCTGCAAATGCTGTGAAAACTCACTAACTAGAGAACAGCCATGGAATTTGCTCAAATGACTTTAAAGGCTGGATCTACATCTTTACAGCAATTCAAACTGCTTTTCAGAAAAAAGGAACATGTTAAGAATTTAGATAAAAAATTTACTGAGAACTATGCATACTTTAGGGAATGTAATTAAAGCACTTCATTATTACAGCGTTTTATTTACAATGCACTCAAGTGGTTTTATAGCTAATACATGGGCTTAATTAAAAAAAGTAATCACTAGTAAAGTATCATTTTAGTGGTTAACAGCCAACATCAGAAGCAGCTTAACTATGAAACTGAGATAGCCGAAGTTATGACAAATACCTAACATGGATAGAAATTATAATACATTTTACAGTATCTCAAGCAGACCTTTCTTCCTAGATATGCTGACTAATGGCCATGTTCAGCTAAAAGTGGGGACTTTGTTTGTTCTGAAGTTTGCTGTTGGCATAAACTGCAAAACTGAAAAGGTCAGTGGTCAAAAAATTAAATTCTCTCAAACTCATTTATCACTGCTAAAATAACAAATGGTGCAGGTTAACATGAATTTTATGCCATTATTTAGCTAGTGAGAAACTAAAGTTTCAGCCATTGTGCATACACAGACTGTGCAGGAGTTTTGCATTTAGACAGGCCTCAGGATTACAAATAGACCTCAGAAGCTAAATAAAAATTCACTCCATTTAATGGCTACTGTGTATTCATTTAACACCCACTCCTCCCCACATTTCTTGAAGTTTGAGGCAAGGAATACTATCCAGGCTGTTAATTAAGGACTGTTGAAACAAAAGGGAGTGAAGAAGGAAGTAAAAATCAATTTCCTAGACTTGCATTTCAGCATCACTTTGGAGTTAACCCACTAACTTCGTAAAACAAATGCCACACAGTGCAATAAGAGCAGAATTAATGACCTAATAGGAAAAATAAGGTATTTATTGCTTATAGAAGTAAAAACTGTAAGACAGACTTTTATACAAAGGGGTAAGGCTAGTGAGGTGAAGCTGCAAAGTGGGGAAGCTTTAACAATCAGTGCTAATATTTGTCTGCCAAATCAAAATTTTAAAAACCCAATTCACTTCAATGAACATAAAATGCATACCATTGTCTGAATAGCCAAAAAGAAAAATGAGTAATAATTTTCTGCAGGCCAAAGTGACCTTTAGGGGAGAGAAAAACCAGAATGCTCCACCATCGCTTGACACTTTCTTTATCTAAAGCACTTCTTGCCACAGAAGTATTAGATAGTATAGTAGCTATTTGTGGATACATAAGTTTTGCAAAAACAGTAACATTATTTTGAAACATAATTCAATTCTCACTACAAGATTCCGATGTTGAAGTTATCCCCCACATTACATAGTTTTTGGATAATTCAACAAGTTACTCTTCATATTTTGAAATTCATATATAGTGTTAAAATTCTAGTAAAGCTGAATCTGAACAAGAATTCAATATCACAACTGACTCTTTACAAATTTATTGAAAATATATAGAAATTGTCAGGATTTCTACAGGCATATTCACATTTCTCATGCTTTCACTTATAGAGTATACTTTTCTAAAGTAAATTGAAATTTGGCTGACAATACCAAATAAAGAGTCAAAAAGGACCAAGTTTACTTACTGTGAGCGAAACAGTGTAAGTACCAGAAGAAAGTAAGAGCTTGTGTAAAATTTAAATATTACTTTCTGAGAAAACTGGCTTTTGTGCCAACACAGGAAGTTCATTTATGAACACAAACCAAGACACTGACTTCTGCAGCATTCACCATCCTGAAGCATAATCTTGGAAAGGTTAACTTGATGGTGAGCACTAACACAGCAAATTGCTCAACACCTTACTCTTTTCCATAATAAAGACTTCTCTGAGATCCAAAACTTCTACAAAATCATTTTCTACTTTCTGCCAAGGCCTAACTCATAGTCTATCCTTATCAATGAAATTATAATGCTGAGCAACCCAAATCACAAGTGAACTCTCTAAGAAAGGTAATACCAGCCTAAGCATGATTTTTTCATGGAATTTATCAGATCTTAATAAAGAAGCATGGACATTCTCTTCCTATGAACAATTGCATGGATGAACTCCTTCCCAACAGGCAACCAACAGAATTCCTGTGGGAATGACATCAGCTGCCTAAATTGAATTGTATGAGTAATGTATTTTAAGCTTCTTGTAAAGGCAATTTAGCAACCAAAGACTTAAGTACTGGCATGGTGCAAACCACTCATTATTCACCGTACTACTATGCGAGATCATAAATTGAGAACTACTTACCTCCAACTACAAGGAGGTCTTTCTTAATATTCACACAAAGCCATGAAACTCATTTCAGTCTACCATTTAAAATATACCACTACATGTAGCAAAAGTTTCATTAAAATAGGAAATACACCGTTTAAGTCACAGTAATTAAGCATATTAAGTATATTTTAAATTCAGAGTATATTAAGTATACTCTGGACATGCAAACATTTAAACCACCAAGGTAACTGACCCTTTGTCAGTAAATATTATTTTAAACTGTATTTTGAGTTTCCAGTTGCAAATTTTCAGTACTCTAACATTTACCAGTTAGACAAAACTAGGCTTATACACAAACCAACTCCTAGCAGAGCTTTTATCACATACTAAAGTTATCAAAATATCAATGGTTGTCTACACCTAGAAGGCTGAAGACAAAGTTGATTAAAGAGCAATTAATTAAAGTAACAGAACTCATATGCTGCATTTTTTTCCCATTACTAAACTAACTCCAAGACAGCCTTGAAATCAAAATAGCTGGGTATTTTTTCCTAGATTAACAGATGCAATTTCTAAACTCTTACCTGAAATGACTTGGAAGTCTGTCAAAGTCTAATATTACACTTAGCCTAGTATTCAGAGTAGCTGAGCAAGCTTCAGCAAAGTTTAATTCTAAAATTAGCATGGTAATTACTATACTAGCTTCACAACTTTGTCCTCAGGCTAAGAATTATCCCATCTTTAGGACTGCTGTTCCAGGTAAACTCTCCACTAATTCCCAGTTGTATCAGCTTAATACGTGTCCTGTGCCCTTGCTTTAATATGCTTAACCCTCTGAACTTGCTCATCTACCCATGCTGAGGCTTAAGGGCTGACATCCTCATTAACTGAGAGACTCTGAGGCCAAAATCACAGCTAAACAGTCACGAACACAACCACAGCATCCCTCCTTATGATCACGAAGGGAAACAAAGTTGTATCTTGAAGTAGTGCCTTAATTACAGCTGATGAACTTAATCCGTACCTCCAGTTAATAACCGAACAAGCTTTATTCACTAGTATTCAAAAAACCAGCATAGTCAGTTCTGTGAGAAGTATTACACAAACTTTGAGTCAAAGTACAGGACAGACAATACTAACGGCAATTTCCAGATGAAGTATCTGTATTTGTCAAGTATTTTACCCACATGAGTATACATATGACTATGTCACCAAAGCCAGAAGATAAGTTAGACAGAAATTATTTTCGACTGAGCAGTCACTGCAAATGCACCTGGGCATTATAGCAGATAAGGAGCTAACCCCATTTACAGGTAAGCCCTGTAACCACCTTACCTCCCTTCAGCACACAAGTAATGTCTGCAGGGAAAAGGTGGGCCACATGACTGTAAAACACAAGTATATTGTAACATTTTTCAAAAGGACAATTGTCTTCAACGTAAGATTTATCCAGCAATTAGGTAGCTGAGCTGCAACAAAGTGAAAAAGCACAGATGTTGCAGCAGGCTCAGTGCCTAGACAACAATTTGCATTAGAAATAAACAGGAAACACATAATTTACTTATCCTAAATACTTTGAAAACCACAATGTAAATTTCTTAGTAACTAATCCTATTTGCAAACTCACTAGCAAATCAGAATTCAACAAGAAAAAAAATCCTCTCTCTCCTCATTATTTCACTTGATTTTTTACTAAAAATTAACCAAAGGCACTCTTAAGGAAGTTAATCAAACAAAACAAAATCAAATCTGAGTATTACCAAAATGAAATTTTACAGAATGCAATTGATTCAGTGTTTTTATTTAAAACACTAATTATATTCTCTCCCGTTACCTGCATCCCCTTCCAGCTCATTTCAACATGTTCTGTATCATGTATAATTATCTCATTTTAATGCTTAATTGAATATCTTAAATTATGATGAACCTCCCGAGTCCATCTTCCGAGTAAAAAATACCAACACTGCACTGATTCGAGAGGTTGCAGTAAGTCCTCTGTTTCTGGTTCCTTGCTAGGAGCAAGGCACCCACAAGATCATGTGATAATCAGACTCTAAAAAATAGCTGACTTACACATTACTGGACTTCCCAGAACTCAGTTTCACTAATCCTATATAGAAGCTTGTCTTTAATCATTAAAGCTTGACTTGCATATATACTCATGCCAATTTATACTTCCAGACTTAAATTCTCCATAGTTACACTATAATTTCATTCTTGTCTATGAAGTATTTATGCAGTTGTTTTATTTTTGTATTGTGCATCATTTCATCCTGGTTCTTCTACAGTATGTTGTTTTGATGTTTTGCATATGCAAAATACACATTTAGGTTTTTCCTGACTAATCTTTTATTCAATGGCTTTTGTCCTAATTGCTTCTCACACACAAAAATTCAGTATTACTAGTTGTTCTATAAAAAAAGATTTTCATGATTACAAAAACCTAAAATTAAACTGAAATGACGACTTTACATTTAAGATTCCAAAAACTCTTTTGTTCTCCACTGTGCTTTTTCTGCTTCAAGAACTTGTCCTTTAAGGCTACCAAATGACCACGTTAATTGGGAATATTAACTGATTTCAGTTAAGCAGTTTTCATAAACTTAACATTGTTGTGATGCCCATGTCTTTCCTCCCTAGAAAATGTAAGCCTCTCGAACCCCTTTGTATCACCACTACAAGCACAGGACACATCCATTTAAATATCAGCAAATCCTCTTTACCAAAGTATAATGACATAATCAGGTTACAGGTTATCTTTTTTACATTTTAAAAGTGATAAAACATAGATCATGACATAATACCAGACTCTCACCCAACTCATTTTTGGTACCTTTGTTCTGGGTTTTTTATTAATTTAGCTACCATGGCAAAATCCAGAAGGCATGAGGTGAACGCTTAGAGAAACTCATTAATAACAAAGCTTCATAATAGAATTTTTGGCATTTCTGAAGGGAGGAGGAGTTGCTTTGGCAAGGTAGGGTTGGGGGCCAGAGAGTGTTTGGGTTGTGGCTGTTTTAAAGTTTTGCCTTACAAGGCAGGTGAAGCCCACCATGTAAGAAAACAGCTTCCTTTCTCAACAAACTTCCTTATGGAGTAATAAACAGAGAGGAAACAGCTTTCAGTGCCACAAACTTCACAAACAGGGCAAGTTATCCAAGACTCGGAATCTTGTCCATCCTAAATTTTTCTTACTGAGATTAACTGTTGATCAAGTTTGGTGCAAATATCTGACATACACCATTTGTAGAAAACCATAGCAACCATTTTTTCTTGAAGCTTTACTTACTATTTTTTTCTTTTGGGATTTTAAATCTTCCAGCGCATCATCTAAAAGAAGGACATTATACATTAGTTTTCAAATATAAATTCATTTCAGCACACTCCAAACACTACCTTCACCTTGAGATATCAGGAAAAATTATGCATTGACCACTACCAACTCTAAACATCAGCAAACTTGGTATAAAATAACTAGAGTTTTTATGTGAAAATAAATCACTTAAAATGCTGAAATTGCTTATAAATTATAGCCCACTGTTATCACTTTACAGTTATTAACTATTAAAAAATTTTATGTACCATTTCCTCATTAAGCAAACCAATTCTAGCCAGTGCCCTGCTTTGACCTACATTAAAACTGGTACAACAATGGACCAAATACATTTAATCTCATCACTCAAAATACAGAAAAAAGCTTGAGGTCTAAGCATTAGCATATCTGAGTACCAGCTTTACTGGCTTCAGTATTTCACATAAACCTCTTAACACATACTAGTTTCAAATGCCAGGTCAATTCCGAGCTTCAAAGCTCAATCTATTTCCCCCTTTCTATATTCTCAGACTACAGCAAAGCCCCCAGTTTTGTAAGAACACCTACCAGAAGGTCATTTTACTACTAAATGTTAAGAGACTGTTGAAACAGGTAGGCACAATGACTAACCTCTGTAAGAGGAAGAGACAGAAGAAAGGCCAAATGCATGTGGGATTTTCCTGAAAGTCAATGTTTGCAGCTTGACACTCACAGAAAACTCACTGTAATAAGCCATCACCTTATGCAGAAGATACTCTCTCAACAAATTAGCTTTCTACTACCTCTGTTCACAGCAAGAGATTTTAACAATAAACTGTACAAGTTTTTACCCGTTCTCAGCTCTACTGAACACTGGCAGCTTACTTCCTGTAAAAATATACCTATTCTTACCCATTTTTAAAGACAGAAAAAGCTTCACAGAACTACAAGACACAAACCCAACCAAAATAAACACACATTTTTTTTGTATTTTTACTATTTATAAATATGTATTCCATACAATTCGAAGTTTCTTCAGGAAAACTGTTACTTAAAATTAAGGGAAAAATAATTACTTGAACTTTTCCAGAATGTAGAAATCCATTTTGATCAAATACACCTCTTCATTAAATGTGCAGAATACTAAAACTAGCATGCGCATATTTGAAAGGTTATTATTTTTACAATAAAAGGGTAACTACAACCATCCTCATTTGTTAACAGGACATGGAAAAAGACAATATTTAATCCTGGGATGGATCACAGAAGATGGACAATTCCAGAAAGTGTGCATCTGCAAATTACTAAGGTACCTCTTTTTACCAAATGTTACATTTACATTAGAACACAACCTCACATGCTGCCCCACATAGATTAATAGCTTAAAATGTACTGCAATGCAGTGTGGTATCATGAAACCAAATAAGCAGCAGAATACAGCCAGCTATCAATGGTTACTCAAGAAACTGCAAGTGCTTTTGGTACAGAAATGCCTAGAACATCTTCAAGCACAGCCTTCCACAAAGCAATGCCATCAGTTTCAAGTGTGGGTGTTTCTTTCTGATCACTTCACCTCCTGTACTCAACAAGAACCTCAAGAAACACCTGCCCCTTAAACATGGCCAAATGGCAATTACTGAAAAGTACTCTCACGAAACCAACAATCTCATCTTAATTAAACCTACAGAAAAAAAAAGAATTCATACTAGAGAAGTCAATACCTGCAATATACCTCATTTATTTTCTCCAGCTTTGGGACAGATCAGCCTAAATCTTTAACAGTTGTTTGCCTGACTAGTCCTAAAAACTGAAATTCCATCATCTCTCCACATTGCCTTCCCTGGAGTCTAGCTACAAATTTTCTTCATTCACAGCAACATTCCCAAATCCGGTGTATACCAATTATCCACCACAGAGCTTTACTGTATTAAATACCCACCTCCAGGGTCTCAGTATGTTATACTAACTTATCCCAGAATAAAAATTTGGTTTTGAGCAACTTGGATGATAGTTTGTTCTCTCAGCTATGCTTTTTCCTGCTTTACTGCTTCAACCCTACATTCCATTCTTCTTTTTCAAATATAGGACTTTTATCTCTGAGGTAAAACACTTCATTTTTATCCAGTCTCTGGAACCACACAGGAATAATCCCTTTTGGCATGTTCTATCATCTACTAAACCCTTTAAACACAGGTTCAACAAAAGCACCAGACTTGCCTGTATGCTCAAAACAGCAATAAAGACATTTAAGCAAAGTAGAAAAACATCCTTTTTTTTCTTATTCAGCCATGAAATGCAAATCATTCATTTCACCTTAGAAATGAATCACACAGCACCGGAGAATATATGGACAATTTTATTTCTACATAAAAATGTATGTTCTGTGCTTGCATATCAAATGCAAACATTCAGTTTAAGAAAAATTCTAAAAGTGATGTTTAACTTGTAAGCTGTCACAAATTAAATACATCATGCTGCTCTGCGAGTCATAAAACAGTGCAACACTGAGGCTTGCCTGTATTATTGCACACATCACCATGAGATATTGTTACAGGCTGGACTGCTTTCAAGGAAAGTCTCAAATGAATCCTAACTACTGCAGACAAGTGCCACAGATGCTGTTTTTAAATAGCATGCAGATTCATTCTAATGCAAAATCTAACAACTTTTTATATATATTTGAAAACCTCCATTACTTCTCGGTTTTGTTACATGACTTCCAATTTTCCTTAGCTCTCAAAAAAGCAGAAAAACACCCTCTTATACCTTTCCCACTCAGGAAAACATAAGTATGCTTTGGAGAACTTGGGAGAGAAAAGATATCCTGACAAATAAATTAGACACATCTGCTATAAATCTCTTCCCTTTTGTATAAGGATAACAGATGACTGCTGGAATACTTGTGAGATGCAAGTATCAAGGGAACTACTACTACTGCTTATACTTCCTTTCCCCTTATCCTACTTTTACATCATATTTTATTCCATTACACTTTTGACACATGCAAAGACAGGAGAAAGTTAGCACCATTTTATAAGTGAAGTGAAAGATTAAGCAGTTTCCTTCCTGCTCTTTCATGAACTATGCGGTAGAAAAAAGTTTAGCTAATACAACTAATTTCAGTATCAACTAAAAGGCTACTCTTGTCTTCCTGGAAGCCAAATGATCAGAAGCATTTACATTATAATAGCAAGCATCATTCTCAACTAGTTACATATTAAAAAAAAATAAAACACAAGGAAAAAGTACTTACTATTTCTTTCTGTCCGTTTGGAAAAGAAAAAAATGAGCAGAGTTCTTATAAACCAGATTCTTTAGAACAAAAAGAAGAATTATATTAATTAAAATATATTACAATAACCATTTCTGAAGTCATTTAGCAAACAAC
Organism: Calcarius lapponicus; assembly: GCA_039654755.1. Lineage (NCBI taxonomy): Eukaryota > Metazoa > Chordata > Aves > Passeriformes > Fringillidae > Calcarius > Calcarius lapponicus. The sequence continues at coordinate 4,848,007 of CM077470.1, read as the reverse complement.
ACTTAGCAGATGAGATTTTATTACACAAACACAAAAGACAGAAACCTTCAGACACTATTCATATAAAAATGTAAAAATTAAATTAGCACCTTGTCAACAAGACATCAATATTGCTCTAAATAAAAGCGTCTTTGCAACTGAAATTAACTGTTAATTAAGGCAGAAATACTAAGGCAGCAGCAGCAATATCATCACTTGCTAAAAAATGTTCACCTGAAAATTACTTAGTCATCACTTCTTATTTGATAGATTAATAAGACATTTCATCCAGAAAAAGAAACTTACCAGTTCAGACCCAAAATTAAGGCCCAAGAGATTTGTGGGAAGAATTTTAATACCAATGAAAACCATGTGATAGAGCTATTGTACAAATGCTCTCCCAAGCAGAATTAACTGACCTAGTGATTTTAGAGAAGCCCCAGTCTACTGAGTTTCTGTAGGGTTTCAGCTGACTTGGCTGAAGCAGTTTATGTCAAGATGAAGTTAAACTGATCTATGACTATTTTACCTTTGAAAGGTCTCTTTGCAATCATCAGGACTTCATTTGTTTAAAAGCTTAGAACTGCTTCTAATATTAAGCTGACACTTTTCCTGGTAAGTTATTCAGTCTAAGCCAAGTGGCAAACCTCATACCCCAAGCCATTCCAAGCATCCAAAACCCTCCTAATGTTAATTACATAATAGAGCCTAAATTAGCAATGCTTCATTTAAGAAAAAAAAAAAAAAAAAAACAATCTTAAAGGCTAGAAAGGTTATCTGACTAAAAGCATGCATAAGAAAGCAGGCAAAAGGCTCTAAGAGTTTTCATAATGACTTAATTCACAAGAACATCTTCTGTATTTCTACAATGGTTGCCCAGTTAAAAATGCCTTCAAGTATTAACAACACAGCCCAAGTCAGGCAAGTTGGATGGGGCACCTGGAATCTGAGAGCAGCCTATCCAAGGTAAGAGAAACAAAGAAGTTTAAGTATTCCATGTTCAAAGGTGTGATATAATAACTGATCTAATAATACAGGTGGATTTATCAGCTTACACAACACAAAATGTGTCTTTCTGAAGTACCAGAAGAAATAAATGTTTAGAGGGTTTAAACTGCTTTAAATACCTTGTTACAAAGGCAAAAGCAATATTTCTCTTTAAATGTATGTTTAATAGTCTTCTACCTAAAGCTGTATTCTAAATATGAAGTCAGACATCATGAAATAAAAAAGCATTTCTTCTGTAAGAAATCAGAGACGGAAGTTTAATAGCAGATTATTTCAACCAATTTTGCAAAAAAGAAAATATATTTCTTTGAAAATCAGAACATGCAAATTAAAATGAATTCAAATAAAAATCAGTTCAAGAAGAGCACCCTTCTAAAATGTTAATGTATTTCTTCAACTTTTCGGGTATTTCAGTACACATTTAAAATTAATGAAGTTTTATTCCTAAAACTTAACTTGTTCTACCAGCATCAGTAACTTGCTGAGACCCTGAGGGACTGACCTAAGGCAGAAATAAGTTGGTGACTGACTGCAAGCTGGAAAAGGCAGACATACTCCAGTTTGATTAGGTCTGAAAAATCTCTAGAGTTATTACTGGGTGGCACCAGGCATTCAGCATGGAGTCACCTCTTGACCGAGAACAAAGACAAGCTGGCAGCTGCTTGCCATTCACATCTGCCAAAAAAAAGCTGAAGGGGAATAGCTTAAGGGAAAAAAAAATCTGATAAACAGTTGCAAGTCATAAGAGAACAACAGACCGATTCTAAGTGCTAGTAAGCTGACATCTAAATCAGAATTTTAGAGAGAGCCATCTTGAGAAAAAAAGCAGAACTGGACAAACTAGAGAATAAAAGTCCAACATGTAAATTCAAACCATAAAAGCTTTCATTTCTACACTAATTCTAACACACCTATATGAAAGGAGGCTGGTAATACTTCCTCTTTTACAAGCCTTTCCTATCAGCATGAACAAGCCTCACACACTAACAACAAAGACTTGAAAATGCTTGTCCTTAAGAACAAAATTAATTCATATTGCTGCCAAAGATTAATTTGAGCTCTAATTTCTATATTAATCCTTTCCAGTCAAGATCCTGCTGCCCATGTATTTTCTCCACAGGAGTACACAACAGCAATATATCAGTACATTACAAACAATGCAGTATGACATACACACACCATCTTCACCTGGGGGGTTTTCCACGTGTTACATTATGCTCATCAAACTTGCAAAGCCTCAAATATTTACTTTGACTCTGCCTTTCCAAGTTTAAAGCTAGGGCATGTACAAACCATGCCTTCATACAAAGGTGCCATACAAATGGAAGTACTTATGATCATTTCAGCAAATTAGTCAGTGCACTGGGCTCCCCATCATGAGGGAAGATGCTCAGTAGGCTGCTCTCACCTCCCTGATGATCTGGAGGAAGGGAAGGCTGCAAAGCAGCTGTTCAGTGAGGTGGGAGCCATTTTTGTTACTTTTAGAAAAGTGGATTTCTTAGACAAAAAAAGCCACTCATCAGGATAAGCAGCCAATCAGCTCAGTGGAACAAATATGCAGCAATACTTTCTCCAGTTCACATACAATGAAGTCTGTATATTTTCTTGTTGAAGAAAACAGTCAATGATTTTCCAGAAAAACAGCTAATTATGTAAAAGTAGTTTTCAACACACTTAGGGTGACAACTTTTCAAATCCATTCTGTGTTAAAAGTCACCTAACACATAAGTAAGTTTCTCCATTCATTCTTACATTTTTCCCGGGTTTATACACTACATTTTACATGCAGATGACATACCTTTGGTTACTTCTGTATAGTAATGTTACTTCTCAAATTGCAATAAAAATAAAACCCAAGAAATAGAGTAAAAATAAAAACCTTGTGCATATATTACATTACCTTACAGGTTCAGACACAGCTCTCTAGCCCCAGTATAATTTTGGTAAGCCAAGTAACTTTAGATGCTATTATCTTTTGATGATAAGACCTAGTTCTATACTAAACCCAGACCCACAAGAGACATTCCCCTCAAAGAAAGTGGCTGCCTAACTACTTGAATCTATTTTAGAAGAAAAAATTCAGCAAGTTATGACATCTCAAGGATTGTCAAAGCAAACTCAAACCCCTGCTGAGATGTATTTTCCATCTCCTTTTATCAAAGAGACAGCAGTTAGAAAATAAAAAAGGCATATTTACTTACATCAATGGAAACGCAAAAAATGGAAGTGTCATTGTCAGCCTTGCTGTCCATTCATCAGGAAGACACCACAAATATACAATTAAGCAAGTAATAAGGTAAAGAACTGAGGAGTAGAGAAGAAGCCTTCCAACCCATAGTTTCTGTAGCCTCTGATTTTTTTCTCTAAATTCTTCTAACGTCTGTATTTCCTGCAAATAAACAGGGTTCAGCCTTATTAGTGCAATTAGTAAGATGTTTTACTAAGCTGCTTTTAAATGTTTGCTAAAATCAGCCCTATCAATCTGATACTTGATTAGAAAAGTCAAGCAGCTCTTTGATAAATGACAATATTTGCCCAAAGATAACTTCCATAGCATAAATACTCCATACTAATAAGGCTATGATATGGGCCACTTGCACCTTATTAGCAATTGCTAAGAAAAGTTAAAAATCAGCACTTTTTCACATTTGTAATGCATTAGTATATTTGGGGGAAGGGAAAAATACCAAATTCTTATGCATGGCAGTCTTTACTATCACATAAGTCGCTACTAAGCATACTCAGCATTCTAAAGCTTTCAACAGGTACCTGTGGAATGTTAAATGTCACTGACACTTTTCTACTAACATGGCAAATTGCTGGAACCTCTCCACCATTTTACTTGTTTTCCTTTCAGCACTTTCCTCACAATTAGGAGTGAAATCATGAACATTTGTATGATGGTATATTAATAAGTGATGGAGCAATGCTCTGCTATGTTAACCATTCTGACTGTATTTCAAGTGACAACAGAAGTATTCACAGCTTCATTAAAAGGAAAACAAAAATATCAACAGTATATTCCAAAACAGTTAATTTCTCCACAGAGTACAGACATCTGTCACATATGCTGGTGAAAAATCACAACTGATTACTGAACAAACTATCCAGTTATTTTGCCCCAACCTTACTTACTACCACTACAGTTGCAACTTCTATACTTAAAACCATACACTGAAGCTTTTCTAATCAACCTGATGAATGGAACTTTGCATTAGTGACATCTTCCTTTACATGGGACTTTAACAATTAGTTATAACCGAATTGTGTAATCAAGGCAGCTTCATATTCATTCCCATTTCAGGCTCTCTAAATAAATACTTGCCCTGCAGCTTCTCACTATCTATTATACAGTATTGGTATTTTTTAAATGACTAAACAGAAAGGGGAAAAACTATAACAATTTCTCTGATGTGCAGAATCTCTACTACTGGAATAATTACCAAAATAATTTAAAATTTCATGAAAGTATTTTACCTAGTGTGAGAGAAATATTCGACCAGCAAAAAGGACATATTTCTAAACAAAAAATCAAACAAAACACCAAAAAGCAAACACATACCTTATCTATTTTCTCTAATACTTCTACAGTGGAAGGCTTTGCCTGCTTACAAGGGAAAGAACAAAGATATTAATCTCACTTTTAAAAACTCAGTAATTGTGGATTACTGTACATTAACAGTTTCCTAACAAAAAGACACACTCTTAATAGATTAATAAATTATCTATTTTACATAAAGGTAAGAAGTTTTCCTACTTTAGTGTGACAAATAGAAAGGACTGTAATGAATCACTATTTTACAGCTGGCATTACTCTAACCTGAAAGCTCCTCTCCTACATCACAAAAAAAAGAAAATCTATAATGCTTCTACAGCAATAATGAATGTGTAGGTGGAAAGCAAAACAAGAACAGAATTGATGAGTAGCAGAAATAGGCAAAACACAGAGAATATAGAGGGGAAGCCCTGAGTACTCCAGCTTTTTACTACTATTCATTCCATATAAGGACACAAGGTGTAAATAAATCATAAGCACCTGCAAATAAGGGCTGTCATTACCAGTAAAAGTCCCTATAGGAGCAACTAGAAATCCACCTTCTAGGAATCTTTTCTAATTTCTGAGAATTATCACGCCACAATCTTTCCCCACCCTTCACTCTACAAATTCAAAAGCCATAGCTCACACTGCATCACCCTGAAAGTGAGTTTCTATTACACAAAACTGACACTCCACCTGAAGTTTCACCTTTAATGGAGTTTTGTATGGAAGACTCTGCAATCAATTGCTAATAAGCAAAGGCAAACCTTAGACTCAAGAAACTCACACCTGCCAGAAGAGTAGTCAAAAACCTCATGCCTCTTCTTGCTCATAAACTCAGTACACCACTCAACAACCAACAAAAGCAGATAGGAAGAATGACTTGTACAGGAGTAAGTAGCTACCAACCATTTGTTAAAACAGCCAGAAATGTATTCTGCACATAACCATTTTTATCTAGGTCACCAACCTGTCAAGTCACAGATGCTGCAGTTTCTATCCCAATGATGCACAACAAAAGTATTTAGATTTACAGAAAGAGTTAAAACTATTTTTTTAAGTTAATCAAGCCAGTGCCAGACTGGTACTGCAAAGGAAATGAAGGACAACAGCAGAGTTTCACAGCTTAGTGATTTAGCAAAGAATACTTTTGGTCATATCTCTCACTACTGGACTTTTAATGACATACTCACAGGAAAAGTTCAGCACTATCATTCAGCCAGCATTAACAGTCAACACCTCCTAGATACTCCCATCTTCTGGACCAAAGGTTATTACATTGTTACACAATGTTACTTACCCTCCATCTTGAAATTAATCCACCCATCTTCTATTGTGGACAAATGTTGGCAGAGCTGTCAATCTTCTACAAGAATTCACAGCTAGAAATAAAGCATTAAGCACTTAGGAGTAATCTAACAACATAATCAAAGATTCTCCAATTCATTCCAACATCTTAAGAAACCAAAATATTGTCTAAAGCCATTGTCTAGCTATCTACCTATGTGCTATCTTTAAATTCAGTTTTCTGATTCATAAGCCACCCTGTAAGTCAGTTGATCAGCTCAGAAGTGGCCAAAGTTATTTTTATTTTGGAAATACTTAACTAGCAGGGAGTTCTCAAAAACACAGGCACAAATGAACTGCAAAAAGAGCCACCAAAATACTCCAGCAGAAAAACAATTTTAAAAGCTTCCTATTGGGCACAATTATTTAAGATAATACTGATTTCCAGTTTTTTCCTCTGCTGCCCCTAAGCATAACTCAGTATTCCTTTTTAGTTGCAACTCTAGGCATTCAGCATTAACACCCTGTTAACATCTCATCCTGTTCATGAGAAAATTTCTCAAATAAATCTATTCCCTTTTCATGCTCTCACCAACAAGAATATGCTGTGTGCTCAGTTTCACATTCAAGGAACCAATTTCAAAGATTTCATCTGCTGTACAAAAGCACTACATTGGCAGGTCTTCCTTGCACAACTCACAACCCAGTCATCAGCACATCAAATGACTCTAAAACAATTCCAAAGGGGCAAGAGCAGCTCACCTCACCCTACACAAACCTGGAACCCATGAACAACACTAATTTGATGATCTGTGTCTAAGCTCCTGAAACAAAATTGTAGCAACATCCCATTAGAAGATAGTTGAATCAATTGAACCTTAGGATGGCAGACTTTCTCTCCATCCATTTAACACACAAGTTTTTTACCTATTTGACAAAAAAGTAATCAGTTCAAAACAACCCTGACAGTAAACTAATGCTCAATCCCAACCAGGACTCAAACCTTTTTCATTCTGGGATGAAACACTAACACTTATTAAAACAAAGCAGTGATCTAGCTAGACAGAAATACAAGTGATTGATATCTTGCTTATTAAGTTTCCTTTGGCCAAAAATGGAAAGGTACATTTCAATCCAAATTTGTTCTCAAATTGTCTGAGGCCTCTAGAGCAAGTACAGGATATGCACTGCTCACTAGCACAAACACTGCTGTAGTCTGGTAACCTCCCCACCTTTCAAGAAAGCCAAGGACTTCAGAACTATAGGCCCTACTGGTTTCAGAAACCAACCCTTAAAGATAAGGAAATCCGTATCAGAAATGCCACGAGAACAACACTAGAACAGATGGGCAAATCACCTCTGCTGCTGCCAAATGAGTAGCACCAAGGGCTGAGATACAGAAAAAGCAATTACCCCTTGGACTCGAACAAATTCTCAAAATAATCACTACTGCAGCAACTCACCTCAGTCTTTTTTTTTTTAAACACACAATCTAGCACCAAGAATTTTACACAACTGTGACTGTGCAGATACAGGCGAGCTTTTGCATAATGGGTATTGCAGTAGATCTGAGCCTACACTTTCTTCCCAGGTATTTCTACAGACACAGATAGCTTTTACATTGTTCTGCAATGAAGATACTGTGTCAAATAGCCAACTGAGAAGTCTGTAAAGCCAGCACAAGGCTCCCAAATCTAGCTTGCTTCCCTAGCATTGCCACTGCCCTTAGGAGGAATGATGATGGCTCTCAGTGTGGACACAGAGAGACACAGAGATGCTCACATGGCCTTTGTGTGTGCCATTTTCCTTCAAACCACAGTTTGAGAAACTCTCCGCTGGAAGTGTCAGAGGATCTTTTGGGAACAAATTACCCATGAGCTACTGGTGACTCTGACTTATAGCAATAACACATTCACAGTGCTATTGCTACACAAGTTTTTTTAAATATCTGGTAAGCTTGGAAGAGAAACAGGTTCGACAAGTGTCCCTATGCATCTGATTTTACAGGAGCTGTGAGGATGACGGGCTTTACAGATGCTGCTCTGCAAGTCTGCAATACTACCAAAACCCTTCCCCAAATAAGTATTAAGGGATTAGGGCCACTAGATTCACCTTTACAATTTAGTCACTGAATCCTCAGTGAGGAGGTGGAAAAATTTCTATGATTACTATGGAGTGCCTCAGATGTTTTCTTCCTTCCCCTATCTTCTTCTTGACATGACAACACAAATTGTCTTCAATCTGTCTTCAATTGCTTCAAACTCTTCTCCTTCCTCCTCACCTGCCACTCCACATCCCTACCACCAATATCTATCCTACTCCTCATGGCAAGAGATTGTCCACAAGTTACTTCCTTCCCATGCTTTAAACAACAAATTATTGCACAGGACTTTTCCCTTCTGAAAGCTGCACTGTAGCACAAAGCTGTGCATTTCACTGACTAAGCAGTAGAGCAGTTGGACTTATTTCCACACATGTTATCACTGATGCAATACACAAGTAAGATAACTGCAACATGTCCTAGGCTTAAAACTGACAAAAGAAGCATTAAAAACACTGAACAGAGAAGCTAAGAAAACACTACTATCAATTTAAATACCTGATTCTCAAAAAAATATTTCTAGTAAGTCCTCTACTCCCAAAACATTTAAGTTATTTATTAAAAAGCAGAAGTACCAGACAAGAGCAGAAAAAGCTTCTCCTTTGAATGAGGCAAAAATCCACTAAGACATCCACACCCATCCAGCCAGGTGGAGAAAATAGCTTCATGATCTCATTACACTTTTATCAAGTCAGTCTCAAATTTCTTCAGGCTTGTTAATGTTTTACAGGTTAAAAGTTCTCCAAAAACTCAGTCTCCCAAGAAAGTTTTAATAACTGACATGCTGAAATTCAAGACCGAATAACACCAAGAGAAGACATACTATAAGAAAAAAAGGAAGTTAGAAACTTGTAATCAAGGCCTTGCATACAGTCACACAGATCTCTCCCCTTAAGGAATGGGCAATGCTTTTGAAACAGGTCTTTTTTGCAAACTTAGTCATTCCACTTTCTGTAAGTCTTTTTAGATATTTACCACTACAAAGAACACAAAGTCTACCATTCAAATTGAACCTCTAGTTCTGCTCACAGTTTGCTCAAATTTTACTGACCTCAGAAACTTCCATTGTGACCATAAAAAGCTTCTCCAGCTGAGCGCCGCGGACAAGGAAACAAGCAAAACCAAACCAGGAGCATCACTCACCACCTACTGCTGGCCTGTCCTAGGACGCCTCAGTTACAACAAAATACTAAACTTTTTTCCATTCAAACTTCATTTTCGGCTGTTTCCGTCTGGAAGCACCCCCCAAAAGTCCTGTGCTTTGCAGAGCCTTAATTAAAAACGCAAATTAGCTCCCACACGGACTGCACAGCGCCGGAGCGAGAAGTGGGTGGGTCGGGCGCTCTTTTTTGAAACCCAACCCCAGCGGGCTGCGCGAGGGGCGGCCGGCGCGGGCCCGGCTCCCCGGAGGGCGCAGCCAGAGGTCAGCGGAGCCCCCGGCGCCCCGGAGGGCGCAGCCAGAGGGCAGCGGAGCCCCCCGGCTCCCCGGAGGGCGCAGCCAGAGCTCAGCGGAGCCCCCGGCTCCCCGGCCGGCCGGCCGCCACAGCCGCACCGCTCCCCGCTTCCGCCCAGGCGCCCGCCGCCCTTCCCGCAGCCGGGGGCTTCCCCCTCCGAGCCTGCACCGCGGCCCGCCCCGCCCCGCTGCCCGGAGGCAGAGGGAGAGACAGAGGGAGGGGGCATCTGCCGCCCTGTTCCGCTTCGTGCCCCGGGGCCGGTAGCTGAGTGCTCTCATGGGGAGCGCCGGACGCCCCTCACCCGCCACCCCGCGCCCCTGTCCCACCGCGGAGCCGCTCGGGGCCGGGCGGGCCGTGCCGTGCATCCCCCGCCATCGCGTACCTGCCGCGGGCCGGGCCGCGCATCCCGCCCGCCGCCAACGCCGCCGCAGGAGGAGCGCGGCGCCCGGGCGCTGCTCCCACCAGGCCCCGCGCGGCCGCGGCAGCCAATCAGCGCCTCGCTGCCGCGGGGCGCGCTGGAGCGGGGCGGGGCCGGGCCGGGTCGCGGGCGGGCGGCGGCTGCGGCGGGGCTGGGCGGTGCTGGGCGGTGCTGTGCTCTCCGCTCCGTACAGTGCCGGATTGTACCCGACCGGGCTGCTCCGGACCGTACCGGATGGTACCCGACCGGGCCGTCATGCCGATGCGCCGCTCCCGCCGCGCTTCGCGGCCCGGCCCGGGCGGTGTCCCGGGCGGCTCTGCCCGGGCGGCCGGTGTCGGAAGGCGCTCACCGCCGGCGAGGCGGGGGACGCTAAGCCCGTCTTCCTGCGGCTCTTGCTGATCTCTGTTACAGAAAATGAAGGTGTTCTAAGGCAAAACCGGAGGAACGTGAGGGCCAAACTGTCGTGTGGAGGTTTGCAGGCCTCCCGACGCCGGTGCTCAGCCAAGGAGGCAGCGCTGACAAAGAGCCGCCGTGCTGCGGTGTGCTCTGCGGGCGGAGTCCCCTGAGGGTCACAGCACAGGGCTGCTCTCAACGACCCCTTCCTTCCAGTCGGCATGTGTTGAATATCTTTGGAGAGAAGCTGGACTCTGAATGTCTTTAAATCCCATTACTGTAATCACAATGTCCTCTCCCTTGGTGCTGTACTTCCATCAGCTTTCTTACGTCGCTGGCGCCCATCCCTTGCCTCACGCCGAGAGGACACAGGAACAGAGAATAAATACTTGCTCTGATTGCACCGTGTTTCTGACATGCCCTGTTCAGAAGTTTTACCACTACAGTAACACAAGTGCATGCACATAGACGTGGAAGAAAGTCCTTCCAAGTGCCCTGTAGTAAAAACTCCTATGCAAAAGCTATATATCTTCAGCTGACCCTGCATTGTTGAAATTCTTATATGTAATGGTGCATCATAATACAGCCTATAAATGTTGGGGTTTTCCCAGCTGTGGTAGGTTGACCCCGGTCAGGAGGTCAACCTCCTGTTCCTTCCCTCTCAGGAAGATGACTAGGAAAAGTCAGAGAGCTCATGGGTTGGGTTAAAGGAAAGTTTAATAAGTGAATGAAAGAAAAATAAAAGGTGATGCAAGGGAAATAACTAACCACCTCCCACAAGCAGACTGATGCTCAGCAATTTATTATTCTGGAAGACAAACAGCCCTCCCACCTTCTTATTCTGCAATCCCAGTTTTATTGCTGAGAATGACATTATGTGGTATGGAATATCCTCTTGGACAGTTTGGGTGTGCTGTTTCCCCTCCCAAAATTGTTGCCTACTACCAGCCTACTCTCTAAGGGAGCAGAGCATGAGAAAAGGTAAAGCCTCAATGCTGTGCAAGTCCTGTTCAGCAAAGGCCAAAACATTGCTGTGTCAGCTGTGCTGTTCTAGTCACAGAATACAAAGCACAGCAGAATATGGGCTGCTGTGAAGAAAACTGCTTCATCCCAGCCAGACCCTGTACATGAACTCAAAAATAATAGGAAAAGCTTATAGGCCAGGAAAGGACAGAAAAGATATCCCACCAGCTGTCCAGGCAACACAATCACCTTCAGGCTTTAAGTGGTAGAGCTGCTGAGTCTGATCATCTGCAAGCATTCATTCCTAGTCTGGACATTGGCAAGTTGATCTGTTTATTTCCCACCAGTGCTCAGTGTGAATCTTGCTGCTCACATGATTACAGTACCAGATAAGTAACAACTTTGGCTGTGAATCATGGTTTAGAACTGGCTTCAGTACACTTCATTCAAATCAAAATAATGGGGATCAATGGAGAGCAACTGAGTACTGGAAATACTCTGCTAATGATTACAGAGCTCACCTACATATACAACTTCGTGTTTCTCATTGAGGCCTAGACTATTCCTTCCTTTCCAGTGGAAAAAAGACTCAATGACTGAGCCTCTCCTACTCTTGAGGTTGCACTCTAGAGCCACTTCTACTTAAATCCTTGTAACAATTACTATCACTTTGCTGAGAGGATATCTTTTTTTTTTTTTTTTAGATCAATAGTCCACTTCTGACTTTGATACTTCAAAGCGTGTTGCTGGAGAGAGGCCGATTTAAATCTTAATTTCTAAGATAACACATTGAAGTGTGCTGATATCTTTTTTCATGAGCTAACATCATATTCACTTAAAGTAAATGCAAATAATGAAGATACCATATTTAAAGGCATTTGGAAATGCTGCAGGCAATACTAGTGTCTCCAAGAATCTGCTGCTTTTTTTTCCTTTTTTCTTTTTTCTAGAAATGTCATAAATACTTTCAAGTCACAACAAAATTGATTCCTAGTTCAGGGCTGAACCAGAATTATGAAGGAGATCCCAAACTCTACTTCTGTCCTTGGGGCCTTTTGCAGAGCCTACTTTTTTGCAGGCCTCTGCCATGAAGTTCTAATCATTGTTATTCAGTTATGGATCTCTGTAACTGGTAGTTTTAAAAAAGCATTGTTAGCTACCATTGCTGAACCTTACATGCAGATAAGCCTCTCAGCTGGGTGATATTATACAATAGCATGCAGCTCCCTGTTTGCTTAAGCACCAGGCTCTACCTAAAAAAAAAAAAGAAAAGAAATTATGCCCATATAGCTGCTGAGGATAATACAACTGAGTATAAAAACATAATTTTGAATCAGCCAGCTTAAAATTTTCATTAATCTGGTTCAAAACTGCCCCCTACAGAATATTTAAAACTCTTAAATAGACTCCCTTCAAAATCCTTCATTATCAGTGGGATTAGTGTTTAACCTGACTTTGTATAACCACTTTAGCAGCAGAGTACATCTTCAGAATTTTCCCCAGCATCATAGGCAGCATTTAGCACTTTCAGTCCCGCTATATGCAGGACAGTGAACAATCAACTTATTTTAAAAATCAACCAATAAGCTTAGTTTAAAATGTTTTGGTCTCTCACCCTAACACTGCTATTGAGAAGAGTTTTTCCATGGTAACATTTGTAGCATTCCTATATTTTATCAATATATGTAGCTTAGTAGTCCAATGTATTTTTTCCAAATAAGTATATGAGTCTGTACATCATTTGGAAAATGCTGTCCGGTTAAGAGGAACTTAGTGTTGCCAGATTGTGTTTACTTGAGGTTTTTTATTTAAAACAGACCCTTTTGGACTTCTCTGGCTGGTGAGGTCACTTGGATGCTGGGGAGTTTTAGAGGGGAGACAGAACCTTTGTTTACACTGCAAGTGGATTGCAGCAGATGGTATGTATACAGCCTAAAGATCACAAGTTTCACTGCCCACGCTGTGGCTGTACTCTGTGCCATCTCACCATTTCTTTCACATCCCAGTTATTGGGAATTAGGTGCTGCTGTACATTGCACTGCTCAGTTACCTGGAGTGCCTTGGCCATTCTGGGCTCATTGCTGTGTACCACAGGGAACTCCTCAAGGGCACAGCTTCACCCCAGGCCTGAGGTGCAACCTGGCCTGTGGGCCCCTCAGTGATTAAAGCAAGCCCCAGCTGTTAGGGACACAAACCCAGGCTGTTAGGGACACAATCCAGGCTCTCCTCAGCTCTGCTCTCCACCTGCAAAGCCACTCTGCCACCACTGGTGGAATAAAGGTGGTGCCGGGTTTGGGTGGCTGCAGCATCCTGACATGCCATCCTCAGTGGGAGGTACCACAGCCAGATTAAATTGAAACCAAAATTTAATCTGGTCCACAATGGACCACCATTCTTGAGGCCTGGAATCTGTTTCCTCCACATCTTGAACAGAAGGGGTGCTTGCTGGTATTTCATAAATGACACACACATAGTAACTGACACACATTTTTGAATGTCCTGTGTAATTCAGCTTTGGGGAAAATGTAATTATGTTTATGTATATTTTATTTATAATATATTCGGAAAAGCAATATAGGAAGAAATTCTTTTTTATCAATGCAAGGAAATATGTATGCAATTCATTAATTTTGTGTGGGCATATCTGTAGTAAAAAAAGGCTCTACTTAGCTCTTAACTGATGTGACTGATTATGATGATTCCAAACTATTTTCTTGTCTTGTTTTGTTGCACATTCCAGTTAGGACTGGCACTGTGAAAAGAGCAAGAGAAAATTGCTTACATTACAAGGGACAGATAGAGCCCTAGTGGAAGGAATTGCTGAGCTGGAAGGAGTTGAGGCCTGAAGACCAATATAAATTGGTAGCTGCAAGAAAGGTTAAAATTTGATTAACCAAATACACTGTGCTTCGTTTTTGACATTCAAATAATTTCAGAGCATACAAAAAGGTGGCAATCCTAAGGCGGGGTGACTTCAGTGACATATTTTGACAAGATGTGCTTTAAAAATATGTTCTACAACAACAGCACTGGGAAAGATATCCTAGTTTTAATTTCTCATATGTAATAGTATATGCTTCTTTTGATGTTCTGATCCAGCTGGAGCACTTGGAGTACTCAGATGTCTGTATTCTTACAGTTGCCTCCAGTTCCCTGAGCCTTTTGGTATTTCATCACGTAGGGCATTTGGATGCTCCATCACTTTCATTAAGTCCTTTGCTTGTGACTCTTGCCAGAAAGTTATTACCTCAAAAAGAAGTATATAATCCATCAGGTCAAAAGGTGTAATATCAAGTGAAAGGCTTATATAAAAATCTCTTAGCAGTTGCATACAGTCATCAGAAAAAGCCAAGATCAACTTTTCCACTCCATAAAGTATTCCTGTTGTAATTAAGATCTCTGCTTTTGGTTAATAAAGTTGCTATTACTGCTACTACTTACTTTTGTTACTGTCATGGCAACTGTTACTGTTGCTGTTACTGTTGGTATTGTTACATAACATTTAATAACTATGTAGTTAGTTATTATTATAATTGTTACTGTTATTTTTTCCATGGTTATTTTACTGATGTAAACATTTAAAAGCATTTAATTAATTAAATATATTTTGTGTCTTAAACCTCTTGGTTGATACCCTGTTATATACTTGGAAGGCAATCAAGCATAAAGTAGAAATGAGAGGCTCTTCTTAACTATACATCTCTGACCATGGGTTTAGGAACATGGTTAAACTTTGGATTATTTTTGTGGCACAATGAATCAGGCAAGTGATTTCTCATAAAATACTGAAGTGAATACATTCTGCCATTAAGATCTCATGAACAAATAAAAGAAGCCTAGAGTGAAATTGTCACATGAGAAGCAGAAAGATGGTTTTGCCTCTGTTTGAGATAAGTCATGCTTCTGATCATGTATGAAATTTTAGAAGCAGTTGTTATATATACATGTATATATAACTATCTCCTTCTGTGATAGGCATGACTTCAAGCTTCTGACTCTTAATGGCTATAATGAGTAATTTATATTTATCGTTATAAAAATGACTATATAAACAATAACTCAATGTTCTGGGGGGGGGGGGGGGAACACAACAACAACAAAAAACACTAAATCAATTTTACCTAGTTTCCAAATAAAAACATTATTATTCTCACTAAAAGTATTTGAGCTGTATAATACCTAAGTCAGTTACATTTTTGCTTCCTGGAGAAGTTTGCTCTTTCAACAGATTAGAGTTCTGATCCAGCAAGATTCCTCCTATTTAATAAACATGTAAGTACATCCTTAAATTTTATTAACAGCTATTTCCTTGAAGCTAAATGGAATACAGAAAACTTTCCAAAAGCCTTTTTAATATGGTTGTGCCTACTGGGCAAAGTTGAAACTACCCCAACAAAATGAGGGCCAAATTATGAAGTAATTTGAATGGAACTTCTGTTGACCTTAGCAGGATTTTTACTTGATTAAGAATAATGGAATTTGGAACCAAGTAAATGTGATTCAAGGGGTGACTGAGAATGTGCTGTTGTTGCTGCAGCAAGCCTTCCTTCCAGGGCACTGCCCATGTGTGCAGAGCACAGGCAAGTGCAGGAAGGGTGTCCCATTTCTGCTCAACCTGACTGCATTTTAATACTTTCTTATTAGTCAAGCTGGAGGAGACAGGCAATGAGAAGGAAAGTTCTAATTAGTACATATATTTTGCTTTTGATAACTGCTCAAATGGTAGATAGAACATTACCTACATTGAATGCATTTCGTACATACTCCTGATTGTTACAAGAGCTTACTTTAATGAAGTATTAAATTTACATATAAAATTGTTTTCAGTAAAGTATGAAGAACTGGATCTGCTAATAAGCCTTGTTCTGGTTGGAAACCAAACGGAACCAAGAGTCCCAGAATGCCAGAAATAGGACAATAAATATTTCTGGCACAATTTCAAAGGTGCATAATGCCAGACACAGACATGTAAAAGTAATGGCAAGCTCTACAGAGATTATAAAAGAAATAAAATCACAGTTCGTAATTCATAGAATCATGTTAAATAGAAGGCTTATAAACCAATTCTTATAATAAAATCCACATGTAAAAGTATCTGTGATTTCATTCAGTTAAAGATGACAAATATTAGGGCTCCCCTTGAAAGCAAATGTATATCTTGCAAGCTGAAGGACAATGAACAATTGCTTTGTGTTCATATTTAATGGTATAAGCTCTGCTAGCCTTTTCATACGTGATTTTCAAATAACTTTTCAAAGAATGTGAAATTTGCAAGTGTTCAGAATTTTTGAACATATTGCAGCTACTGAGTATCCCTTGCTACAACTATTACTGCTTCAAGTCTAGAGAATTTAAGATTACAGTGCTGTCATGTGCAAAACTCCCAGGCAAAATTATTTTCTCATGGTATGTCATACTAATAAATATCTGAAACAGAGCTTGAATTAATTATATTAGAAATATGTCCAAAATATTCCCTTTCTCAAAATGAATTTGTTTCATTTAATGCATTTAGAAGTAGGACAAAAAGCAGAACTTCTACTGTAATCACTCCAATGACTTCACATTATAGTATTCAAAATCATTTCAAGCCTCTTTTGGATACATAGAGGTGCTTAGATAAAATTAACGTGTCTTGAGTTTTAAAAACACCCTTGGGAACTGGCATTTTGGAGCAGTGTGTGTGGGGTTTCATTGCACATTTTTGGGGTACTCTCCACGTTCTAGTTGCAAACTGACCCATAATCAACCAATGAAAAGCAAGGCCAATGACAAAGGTGAAATGAGTCAAAGGTAGAATGCAGATGGGGAAAGAGAAGAATTTAGAATAAAACTTCAGGGGTTTAGACAAAGTAAACCAGAATAAAATGCATTAGAAAAGGCTGATTTTCCAGCAGAAGCAGCACGTCAATTTGAGTCCTCTTGAGAATAAAGGGAGTTACTAGAAAATACAAATAGCATGTAGTGAAGTCTAGGACTTTTGTTTTAGGACAAAATATATTTTTTGTTAGATCTGTGTTATTTTATTAGGTGATATACATTTATCAATACTAGATCAGTTCTTTCATGCCAAAAAATCAGAAAAAATGGTGTAATATATTTTAGGTTTGTCAGTGACTTAAATTCTTCATGAGGAATAGCAGTTTTAAACATTATTTTAATTATCTTCATTTTAAGAGCGATAGGTGCTAATCTCAAACTTATTAACCTAAAGTACAATGAAAACTTAGTTACTCTCATAGTTAGCTGCCTGTTTTAGCAACTTTTTCTTCAAATCATCACAAACTCCTTTCATTTTCACAGGAGTTCTAACATCATAGTATGCTGAGAAGACCAGTGAAAAATAACAGTATTTGGCACATTGATAATTAAGTGGTATTGTCTTATTGATGTCTTCTTGATGGATGCTTTTTGTCTCTTTCCCTGTATATATGATATATACCGTTTGGGGTTGTCTCTGTTTTATGCTTAAGTGACCCATGGCCAGCAAATTGCATCCTAGGATTCCTGGCAGCTTCCACAGCACAATTATCCCTCTCCTATTTTATAGTGTACTAAATGATACCTCTCTCATATATGCATTGATAAATAATAGGCTTTTCTGTTGGAATTGTTTGCTTGCTCTTTGATTTATCACAAAAACTTTCATAAAGGCTTTAGGTGGGATACTGCAAGGGATCTGATTTTTGGCAAGTGCTAATTGTCTAACCTTTGAAAATCAAGGAGGTTTAAATGTCAAGGGCAGAGGAATTCATTCATACTTGCTAAATATTTTTTAATCTTGACCTATGCACCTTCTTATTTTTTCCTAATTTTTTAGGAAAATAACTTCTGAGGTGTGTATATTATTTTCCCTTTTTTGTTATAATATAGCTTAAAATTAACAGTCAAAATAAACCATTACATTATTGCCGAGAAAAATGCAGGCACCACACATATTTCTAACCATCTATAAATGCATTCCTACAAAGTTGTTTATTGGATAAGTCTGGCCATAAATAGGCCAGGACACAGAACTTTATATGAAAAAAGCAGAACATTGAACAAAAACATTATATGTCCATGATATTAGATTTAAAGCAAAGTAACCACAAACTCCTAAACATGAATCCCAAAACTCACAATCTTTATAATGAAAGGAAAAGACCACATCATATAACTGTCTTAGCCAGGCAATTCGGCATTTAACTTGTTTATTTTTCAGTTAAACAAAATCCAAATATCTCCAGGGAAGACAATGCTAATAACAAACATAACCACATAAGCTTTGTATATGAAGTTCAATTTCAGCTTTAGTAGGGCCAATCAAATTGGAAATTGTAATAAAAAGCCAGTAAAACTTAATCAAATTCTGTCACATGGATAGATTGGGCATTTTGGTTTTACCCAGTTTGCTCCAGAATTTTGGGTCTGATCCTGAGTCCTGAAATACTTGCATATTCCTTTGATAATAATCTTAGCTTTGTAAATAATTTACCATATTCTTTGTAAGGAAATTCTATCTTAATAGTATAAGTCCTGCTTAATGAGCCCATTAGAGAAAATGAAGTATATTTGCCTATTGTTTTTCTGGTGATGTTAAGAATTTTCTTGAGTATGTGATTCCCTACTGGTATAGCTTCTGTTGATTTCCCTAAGAAAAGGAGCAGCCTGCTCATGGAATAGCCACCTGCAGCTTACTGATTTTAAAGCTCTCCTAAAGACAATTTTTTAGCAGAAAAAGTATATGCATTAATAAATAAATGAATTAGTATATCTCTATAATATTGACACTACATAAAAATTTCTATATAGCTATAATAATTATTTGCTTTTTCACACTGTATTTAAGTGCTTTTATTACACTGGCATAATCTTTTGTTCTTTAACATGTTCTTTCCTCAATTTAGAAATTATGCTTTCTCTATTCTTTGGGTGTTGCATGAAATTATACCTTAATCTCTCATCAGTTGTAGTGGGATATTTAATCTGCATGCTGCCCCAGAACTTGTTAGGGCTCTACACAGCGGTAGGGGTCCACCCCTAATACAGGACTGAAACCTGCTAATTCCATGACAGACATCTTAATTATTTGAGACTTTTAATCTATTCTTTCAACTCTTGCCCCATACAGTGTTTGAAGACTAGCACATTTGAAGGATGGCATGTGCTTTTATCTTTGCTGCTACGTTATCTGAACTGGGCATTGGTCTAGGAGGTTATCCCACCCATCTAATGTTGTAACACCCATGCCTTCCAAAGCAGCATCTTGTGTTGGGTGTCATAGTGAAGAAATTCCAGATATTCTGACTTTTAGGAGTAGGCTACTTGAAGCCTTAAATGGAGACACTTAGAACTGAAAATGTTAAACATGTCAAAAATAGAAAATTCCTCTGCTCTAAAGTCATCTTTGGACATTCAGAACTTTCCTCCGTATCTCATTGCTTTACTGAAAGGGTTTTTTTAGTTATTAATTTACATCCCATTGCATACTTTTCATGTTTTGAACTAAATTTTGTCTTCAGATGAGATCTTTGACTTCACCAGAATTTCGTGTGAGGACATCTACAACCTCTATGGTAGAGCACAAGGCTTCCCTCTTGACAGGAATCCCAGAACAAGCCTTTCTAAGTTTCAGAGAGATCCTAGATTAGAGCTGCCACCCTCATTCTTCACCCCAGATCTCAAACAAGAGAAAGGGCACTTCACTGGTGCTCATAACTGTGACAACACTTATGGCACATATATAAAATATTTTCATTTCCAGAAAGGCCCATGTCTCATCTCCTTACACGCCCACCAACCAACCGTCCCTTCAGCTCACATTACATCTCCCAGAAAGTCATTTTGGTTAACTAGGAGAACACATGGAAGAACAGGAATAACAGAAGTTGGAGTCCCTTCATCCATAGCCTCAAAACCAGACTGGTGCCAAAACCAGACTCATGGCACTGATCGCCCACTTTGGGCCTGAGCTGGCCTTGCCCTGCTGTGGTCAAACACTACAAGGGAGGATTTAATTCCCAGCACATGGGGAAAACCACTTATCTACATGTCAGAAACGGGTATGTTATGAGGAGTTGATACCTAATTAATTGTACTTTTTAAATCTTTGTCTTTGACATGAGAATTCAGTGATCCACCCAGCTGCATACAATTAAGAGCAGCAGTTTGGCATAATAGGGTGAGGAACTTTTAATGGGTGTTTATAGGTTAAAAGCATCGACCTCTCTTTTAAATTAAAAAAAGAAGTAGAAGAAATAGTAATTGCTAAAAGATAATTCAAATTCAGGATGCCCTTAGAAGAGGGAGATCTTATCCTGGTAGCTTCAAAATTCCTGGTCTTCAGAAGACCTCTGTGTTCCAGTATCACCACTAAGGAGAGTGGGAAACTACTCTTTAAAATTTTAATCTGAGAAGGAAAAAAAAACACAAGTTGCATTAGCATTTTTTAGCTGCTTGAGAGGTAGGTTAAAAACATTCCAACAAAAGGGTCTAGATTGAGGTATGTGAGGCAAAAACAAATATTTCTCCATAAAATGGCTGCACTAGCGTAAAGAAAAATACTTAGTAGACTCAAGGTGGGAATTTAGGGAATAGTATTTTTACTTTTTTAACAGGAAAGACTGTTTAGGCATTTTATATAAGGGGTTCTGCATTTGAGAAGGGATAATTTGCTCTAAAATATGTGGGCAACCAGCCTAAATTCTCTAATTGAGTAGTTTGCTTATAACCCCAGGCCATTAGGTGAATGTAAACTATTACAGGCTTAGTAAGAAAATAGTCCCATTAGGATTTTTGTATTTGTATGTGGTTGTGGGTTAGTGTGACTGTTTCCAAAAGGATGGATTAATGAAAAGGTCTTTTTTTTTCTGAGTTTGCAAATACTCACACTCTTTGAAATACCCACACTCAAATTAAGCTGAAAAGTTCTATATTTCTTATTCTATCAAAAAACACTAGATCAAGGCTTAGCTATTAGTTTCAGTGTGAGTTGTCTGGGATAGATCACAGGTATGTTTGCAATCTTTACAAAACAAATATTCCTAATGAAATAACTAATTCAGGTTTATTCATATTTCTTAAACTGTCCTCAATTTTAAGTGCCAGCTATTAGTGCAACAAAAATTTTCCTCTGGGAAAACCATGGTCTTTCTGGAAGTGTTTTTAGCCTTCATGCTTTGTACATGTGCTTCAACTGCTACTGTTAAGATATCACACAGGCTGCTTGTAGACTCATATTTCTATAAGGAAGGAGACAACTTTATCTGCAGCTTATTTTAAACTATTAGTATTAAATCTTCTACTTTTCACTACATAATACCTCTCTGTGTTGCATAGTCTATTGCTTTTCCTGTTCTCATGCAAATTTTAGTCTATTACTTTTCTTCCCATTGCCACTTTATGTACATAATATAGTAAGATGTTAAGAAGAGGAAACTTCTCTTCAATTAAAAGTAATAGTAACAAAAGACCTACATATAAAGACATATGAGAAGTCAGCCCAAAATTCATTGTCAACTTTCAGCAACCTGCCTCCTTTTCACAAAACCTGAGAACCAAGAGTTATGAGAAACTACAAAGTCTATGAAATGAATCCTGTAATAGATTTGATGCAAGGAAAAGTAAAGAAAAAGTATTTGTGTCAATGATGTCTAAACTCCAAGGGAAAAATGTGATGACAGAGAGATATATACCCACAAATTAAATCAAGGAGAGGTGTAAGTAGCTCAGCCTCCCTTGGACTCTAGAAGATATTCACCTAGCAAAAGAAATGCCTGATCTGAAGACTGTTGCAGTGTTAATAGGAGCTGACCAGTTTATCAACACAGTAGGGACTGTAATAATTAAAAGAAAGAAGCTAAAATCAGAACATTTTTGAATCCAGGCCAAGTAAAACTGAAGTAGTAGACTGGAAAAAGAAGCTACACACTGAAAAAAAAGGTGGTATTGCAACATGCAATCTGCTTGCTTGGGGAGTTAGAGGGAATAACCCCAAGTACAGCTTCCTAAAGAATTAAAAAACTATGTTTAAAAAATGAATGGTCATATGGCTTGTACTGTTTCTCATATCAAAATATTTTAAGTTGATGTTTCTCCATTATACCAGCAATATATTTGTTCATCAAGTAAAATAGTGATAAATAGGTGATCCCTGTTATGAGAGTTTTAAAAAGTTAAAAGTACTGCAAGTCCAATGAAATAAAGCAAAAATAAAACAGAAAAAGCATTGCAGTGCAGTCAGGAGGGAGCCCTGTTTGCCATAGTGTGGTGCTCTGACTATGTCTGGAAGATCTGATCTAGATGGCAAAGAAAAGAGTAAAGGGCAAAAACTGAGCATTATAATCTGAATAGGTTACCAGGACACCATTTGAGAGAAATGTGAAGATTTAAGATTTTTTTTAAGGCAATCTTCTTGGCATCACATTCATTCTTTTCTTCTAACACAAAAAGTCAGGCATTCCTATATCCTCATCCTTCCTGTCCTGTACTGTTTACATAAGACCTGGGCATTTGTAAATTCAAATGTCTCAGGTCTCAGCCCCATGGCCTGGATCCACATGGTCCACAGTTACAGATACAAGAAATTGCAGTGAAAGGGGGAGGTTCATTCAAAGCACCTCTGAAAACCTACCAATGCAGTGCAGCAAGCAGGTCTGCCATGTGTAGGTGGACTGTGTTCACTGCACATAGATCTCTAGAGAAATTATTTACTAAGCCCTTGCACATTGCCACTCAGGAGGTGTGAAATAAGAGGCCTATTTACTGGTCAAATTGGAAAAAAGCACATACCTAATTTGAGGACAACTCTGCTAGTCTTAAAATGTTTGTCCAACAAAAGGATTTAAGACTGGAGCTTATTTTTCTATTTTTGACTAGTACAAGAGCTTAAATTTTGGTGTTAAAATTTTCAAACATTGGTCAAAGGCAGATACAGGATAATTGGGTGTGAACAGTGTAAGTCTGAGCATCAGGAACAATGGACAGTGAGATCTTCTAGGAGGTGTGGGAAACATTAGCTCTACTAAGTACCATTTGCAGCACCAAAAATGAAGACTCAAACTCATATGCAGAGAGTTTGATGACTGTAGTTGCACACATTCAGGTGTTTTCCTGGAGTCACGAATTAATTTTCACTTGTTCATTTGTTTTTCCTCTTCTGCCATCAAGCTTAGCCATCAGCACCATTTTAGGCTCAATCTTTTGCCATGGGTCAATAGAGCTGGTGCCTTACGTTGTGTCTCTAGAGAAAATTAGAAAACTGAACATTGAACCCTGAACATAAAAATAAATGAATGTTTTAACTTCATCAAACACCCTTGAATTTGCAGTACAAAGAGGCAGTGCTGGCAATGGTTTTCTGCAAGGAGACTACTGCTCTGAGGAGTCTGAGATCTTACTTAGGAGCTGTCACACTCTTCCCAGAAGAGAAAGAGGACTATGAACATTCATCAATTTGCCTCTGATGGTACTTCTGAATTTCCCAGCCTTTGGTTGTACTTTTCCTGCCTCTGATTGTACTTCTGCTACAAGACCATACTTGTAGATTGTACTTCTGAATTTCCCATCCATCTGACCAACTGAGAAAAACAACTCTACAGTGATGCAGAAATGTCTCAGTCAGATTCAGATGTCTCAGTTGAGATGCAAATGTCTCTCTCATTCAGTTTTGCTGCCACCATCTTTCCTAGTCCCCACCTTGCCATACACAGCCTGGCTGTCTCCAAGGTCACAAGTGAGACAGTTCAGCCTTGAAAGTATGGGACAGAGTTTTTCAGATGTTCTCATACTTGTACAAATTCTCCTTGGCAGCATTTGAATCCTTTCTTCCGGTTGCTCTCTTGCCTGTCCTACCATAAATATTTTCAAAACAGGGAATTTGGTCCAAATATTACAAAATACCTGCAGTCATTGTATGTGTGAGGATCAGGTTTCATATGCAGATACCTCAAAATGTTCCAAGAGGCATTAATTGCTCAAGAAGTCTGAATCAAATAGTAATAATCAGTTAGCCTTAGAAAGTAAATATGACGAAGCAAAATATAATAGAGGCAATGGAGACTAAATTTTGTCGAGAAAATAAAAGATATTTATTTCCTTCTGAGGTTTTATGAAGGGAACTCCAGATGCTGAATACCTTTGAAAATCAAACTACATCTCACTGTAAAAAAATACACTTAGTTGCCTTCTCTCAAAAGTATTCTTATTTACCCCATGTAATTTCTCAGCAAAGAATGCTCAAGACAAGCTAAAACAAAAATAAGTGTCAGCTATTAATAATTTTTTAATTTGAAACATATATAGCAAATAGTGACATGGAAGGGATGAAGATTCACAATTTCCAATAAATCCTCCACTCTATTTCTACAGAATTCCACATTATCTTACCCCAGTTCAGCTTTTCCCCAACTACCCTGGGGATGAGTTTCAGCTGTGGTGTGAGTGGAGGGAGCCCTGGAGCACAGCTGGTTTGGTGGCTCTGAGCAGGTATGGCTGGGCAGGGACATTCTCCGTGGGACATACGGTCTTGTAGCAGCTGCTGTGTGCTCTGCCATCCATCTGTGATCATGTTCCTCTCTTAACCTCTTTTTAGACCTTTTGAGTCAAAATCTTAATGTCATTGTAGCTTTAAACTGTTCTTTGGGATTATGTTTAGGGAACAATGAATTCACAAGAGAGTTGATTTTAAAAGTACAGGCTGGGCATAAACCTTACCTACTACGTCGTCATATCGTGGATACAGGAACTGTATCTAGCTTAAACCCAGGGAAGAAAGCCCCAGGATCAAAGCCAGACTTTGTAGACATATTTAATTATGTATTACTGGTAAAGCAATAAAAGCTTACAATATGGGCTCTATTCACAAAAAGGACATTGTTTTGTCATGTTCTTCTTGTAAATTCCTTATGCATGACTCAAAGTGTCATTTTACATGAGATTCATAAAGACAAATGTCAGTCCTACATGGGTGTACCAATGTGTTACAGAGTTTAATCAAAAGCAAATGTGTATGCTGAAATCATATGTGTCATTAAGAGCATTTTTGCCCGTAAATCGAAACTCCTATTATGGACAACAGACTGAGCTCCTATGCAGTAAAGCTGCACTAGGCCTTCTGCATTTCCTGAGAAAGTTTATCAAATCATTTCAAAATGCACTTATGAAACACAGTGTTCTATACAGGAAATATTATCTCAGAGAAGTATTTCAGGAGGAGTCTATGCATTTAGAATTTGTGTTTTCATTTCAGGTACTGTCAGAGAAAAAGGTCTTTAACAATGTATGGCACTGGAGACCATGGTAAGAGTTCAGGTTTAGTCTTTATAAAAAAAAGTTGAAGTAGCTAGTGGGTCAGAAACTTTGGCTGAAAGAATTAGGAGGTGTGTTATTGGGGAAAGAGTAAAAGGCCAATAAAACAAGGATAGGTAGATGTTGAAGTGTCATGAAATGGAACACTGACAAAATGCTGAACAGTAACTTTCATAGCTATCACAGGGAAGCATCAATGCATCACAACTGTGTTGGAAAAAGTACTAGAAAGCTTGCTTTTAAATGCTGCCTTATGGCAGTAGTAAACGCAAATAAACCAGAATCTTTTAAAATATTAATTACAGAAACAATAATGGTTAAAGATGAACTTACAGCAAATAGAAGTGCTATAATAAGTCTTCATGTAGCACATATAATCTCCCAGTTTATTATGTTTTATAAACATACATCCCCTAATTTATGTTAGCAAATAAATCAAAATTTACTGTTAAAGAAATACAAGTAAGTAAATAATAATGAGATGAAGATTACCAGGAAAAAATCAGCACCTGAAAGACAAAAGGACACATGGCTCATCTAGATTTTCAGTGCACAGTTAGAAAGTCTGAAAATATCACAGACATCCAGGATTCAGAAAGGAAAAGCAAGCACATGTCACTGTGTTTTGTGAAATACTTTTTCTGTCCTGCATTCCTCATGTATTACTGACGTGTGTTGACTCTGCAAATGAAACTGCCCATTGTGAAAGAGATACCCAGGGAAAATCAACTAGTTTCAAAAGGTTATTAATACTAATGAATCTTGGAAAGCAAAAAGCACTCAGATTCTTACTCCCGATCTACATCTTGGTTGATTTCACTACAGGGTATTTTATTGCAAAACAGAGCAAAAGCCAGATTCTTGATTCCACTTGATATTTCTCTTCATCTGTCTTTTGTTTGCTTAGTGGAATTTAAAATTTAAATTCTCTTGCCCACCAGCTTTGCCACACACAGGCACGTTCTTACAGTGGGAAATATTTGCCCCACAGTTGAACACCACAAGGTTTGTACTCCCTGAACATACCACAACCATCCTTTCCCGGCCACGACATCTCCCTCTTCCCAACCATGTGTATTTCCCCAGACTGAGAACTGTTAGGACAGAAAAATGTTTTAAATAGTGATAGTGATCATCTTCCACCTATACAGAGAAAGATTCAAGTCCAGAAAGATTTTCTTCATTTATGGAGCCGAAGAGGTGACCTTGGTGAATAAAAGTAATTCCCTACTGCCATTGAAGAGGTGATCCCTGCATTTACCCGTGAGAACTGTTTCTTGCAGCTTTATTATACAGTTGTTACCAGCAGTGAGTTTTCTCTCTCTGGGATAACCCAAGTTTGGGGCTCCTGCTGGCCAGAGCCGGACAGAAACCAGGATGTGGTGTTACTAAGGTGCAAGGCAGAAACCAGGGAGAGCTTGCGGGGCCAGCTGAGTGACACCCTCACATGGATCAGAGCACTGTGCAGGTCTGCAAAATGCATCTGTCCTCACTTAAAGCCCTTTACATCTGTAGGATAGTTTTGTGTGACTGGGAATTGTTCCCACTCCAAATACCACCAAAGTGTCCATTCTGAGGGAAAGTTATCACTTGTTTCAGGTGTCACTGGCACCAGACCTAATTTGTTGCTATATAGTGTAGGGATGGGTATCCTTGTATCTCCACAGGGAAGTGTTTTCTTTTCCTTTTTGTTTAGCAAAAAATTGCATGCAAATCATATTAGGGATTTTTTTTCAGTCTTTTTCATTTCTTTCTTTCCTCTAACCCGAGTTAGAATTCAGTTCAGGTATATGTAAATTATCCCACAGAAAACTAAATATAGCAACAACTGAGAGAGATTAGATGAGACTGTGTGATGTTTTTGTGAGCTGCAATTAGACAGCCAGCAGCTTCCCTTGTAAATACCAGACTTTAAAGGATAAAAGGCCAGTGAATGTTTCCTCCAATAAAGTGCCTTGGAAAAAAAACACTCTTTGCTTGCCAAGTGGGCTTGAAAATAATTTCAGATGGCTCATTCCAAATTCATTGTATTTTTACCCATGTGTGAATGCAAATTTTTAGGACTCACTAACAGGTTTGGTTTTTTTCTCCTGGGTTAGAAAGAGTTATAGTATAGGAGGATTCTCCTTGGAATGAAACTTTCTCCTTTAGCAAGGGACTCACCTAGGACTGTGCCTTGCTTACACTTGTTAAAGCTTTCTTTAGGTGCTTAGAGTTGTGCTTAACCCTTGGGTGAGTATTCTGCAAAGGAGGATGTGTAACTGAGGTCCTGTTGCTCTCACCAGGCTGCAGCTCAGCCCATCAGCAAGAGGTGTCATCTCTCTCATGGCTCACTTCTGCTCATAAACACCACAGGGCTCTCTGGAGGGGCTGGGTGCTTCAGCCACTTGCTGCAGAGAAAATTTACAGGGAAAGGGCTCACAAATGACAGATAAATAAAATTAGTAAAAATAATATTCAGTTCTAGGGAGAGAAACAAAATTAGCAAATATTAATGTTCAATCATAGTTTTGCCTTTGCTACATTTTCTTGTGTTCTGGGTAGTAGATGGAAACAGATCATGCCATGAACAAATGAAACCTCCAACAAGATTTCACAAATCTTGAACTTACAAAACATTCCAACATTACAAAAATGTCAAACATTTTCATAGCAGTACATACAACTTGTCTTCTACTTTTTTCCCTGCTATGATTATTTGGCAGGAAAAGGTTTAAGATGTTTAGTGGAAGAAAGTACAGCCCCCTTGATATTCAAAAGTTGTCGCTGGTTTTGCTGTGAAATCTCTGTTGTTGGCTACTCACCCAGGGCAGGTCACTGTTTTTCCATTTCTCAGATAATAATAATGCAACTTATCTGTTTTCAACCATTACTGCAAGAATTTCTAATTTTCCAGAAATAGTTTTGTGTCACTGACTGAAGAATTGTATAATAGGAAGATAATAAGTTTTAAAAAACCCTACCATTTCTGCCTATTTCACTAAAATTATTGCATTTAGGGGGCTTCAGAAGAGTGATACTGTAATTAGAATGCAAAAAATAGTGCATTTCATAACTTAAACTCTCCATAAGAGAAATTGGGAAGAAATAGAGACATCACATTTTTAGACAAGTAATTTGATAATAATATAATAAAAGAAAAAATACTCCTCAATTACATTACATGCATGGAAAATTATTTGCATATGTGAGGAAAAGCTACTGACTTAAAAAGCAAAAGGAAGGATGATTCTCATACTCACTTCACAGAATTATTGAGTTTCTAATTTCCCTGTAATGTTTTGCATTCCTTAAGGACTCTGCTTAGATTTGACTTTCCTGTTCTACTTTTGTACTGTAGGTACACTATATGAAGCACAATGTATTTTCCAAATGGTGAATACTTTGAATTACTCTCCTGAAAGAAGCAATAATAGCCCAAAAGCTGAAATTGTTCAAAACCTCACAAGACAGCCCAGGCAGTCTTTTAGCAACACAACTGATGCTTCCTTTTCTTCCAGGAAAACTCATCTCAGGGAATCTCAGGCACAAGGGGCTACTAATGGAAAAAAGAAGGAGGGCTTAATGCATAAATTCTGAGAAAATTAGTCATTTAATATTAAAGTAAAATCAGCCTCACAAGAAAAAAATCCAAATGTCAGGTTATATCCTTTAGGTTTTTCAAGACCACGCCAAGGCAAGGCGTGGTGAGATGTGGTCCTGCTTCAGCTGTCAGGGCAGTTGAATTTGGCCTCTAGGAGAATCAGCTAAGGAAAAGGCCACCCTGTCTTTGGGAGAAGTGAGAGGACAGAGACAGAAAGATCTTTCCACAAAAAAAAAAAAAATTGTGAAGGCACTTGTAGCAACTGTAAACCAGATTATTTTCCTTCATCTGCTAGCCTGGAGCTAAATGTGTGTTTAACACTCCCCAATGAGGACAGAATACTATTCCAATCCATGAAATACCTTTCATGAAATCATTTTTCAGTTACACCTGGGGTATCTGCATCTCAGGGCACAAAGAACCTTTTGTCGGAATGCAATGGATTTGTAACACCACAGAGCACCTGCCCAGCACCCCCCAGGGCAGCTGCACTTTTGTGAAGCATTCTCAGGGAGGTTGGCAGAGCTAGGGGTTTCAGCCTGGAGGAGAGGAGGCTCAAGGAACACCTCATTGTGTCCCTCCAGTACCTAAAGCAGACTTCATAAAACAGAGGGACAGCAACATTTTACACAGGTAGGTAAGAGATCAGGCAAGGAGGAATGGCTTTAAACTAAAAAAAGGAAAGAACTTATATTAGACTTTAGGAAGAAATTGTGTCCTCAGAGGGTGGTGAGGCACAGGAACAGGTTGCCCAGGAACCTGGGGCTGCCCCATCCCTGGCAGTGCCCAAGGCCAAGCTGGGTGGGCCCTGATCAGCCTGGTTTGGTGGAAGGTCCCTGCCCAAGGCAAGGAGTTCAATGACCTTTAAGGTCCCTTCCAACCCAAACCATTGTGTGATTCTGTGACCATGTCAGGTGCTGGAGACTTTGCGCTCCCCTTCTCAACACCACTGCTGTTTTTGAAACCCGCTCTGGCTGAACCATCCCCTCTGCTTGCCCCAGGATGGAGGATGTGCCAGTGGGACTCCTCAGTGTTTGCAAGAGTGACCCAGCTGTGTGGCACTGGTGAGAAACACACTGGAGTTGTGTATCAGTTATAATGGCTTTCCTGCATATCTCTGCTGGGCAGCATTCCTTTCTGTCTTTTCCTGTACTGGCAACTCCATGAACTGTCAGCTGCAGTACTCAGTGTCACCCAAACAGTAAATGGCAGAAGTTTCTAATACACAAAAGAGACCCAGAGCAATTATAAATGTACAATAGCAGTGTGAGAACCTGTAGAAGAAACTGTGTACTGCTTTCCAACTTGCCTTAATATTGGTTTAAGGGTCAGGAGAAAAAAAAAAAACTATTATTTAAGCAAAGTTTAATTGAAAGTTTGTATTAAAACTCTGTTTAAGTAATAAAACTTCTCCTTCTGATTGTTAAAGCTATATGAAAGATGACTGAGAAATATTTCCATGCTCTTGCATTGGCTTCTCACCTGCCAGTGTCACAGATGACTTTCTGGCAAGATGGCATTCAGCTGAGAAACACCAAATAATGAAAAATGTGTACTAGAATCCCAAAACTTGTACAATTTGTACTTTGACAATTTGTACCACTGACAAAAACTTCTTTTCCCAATAATATTTAAATATTGGTTTAGCTGTCTTGATTTTGAGACTGTTTCTAACTTGTTGGGAAAATGAATTAATTGATCTATCTAGTTTGTCAAACAAGATGCAACTCAATTATGTTATTTAAAGTAATTCCAAGGGAAACAATGAAAACTTCTGCAGAATACTTCACCCAACAGAGGAGCACAAAGCAAGATCTGAAAGCACAGACAAGGATATGTTTAAAAAATGTGATCCAACAGAGGCAGTTTTGAGCTGGGTTTAAATTCATTAGGTTTGGATGTTGGCAGCACGGCCAGAGCAGCCAAGTGCTCAGCCTGGAGTAACATCAACTCCATCAATAGATGGTGTATTTACCCAGCTTTTTGGGTGGGTCATGCAATTCACACCCAGCGCTGAGCTATGGGAGCTACACCCCAAGTTTGTGTAAAGGTCATTAGAGTGATTGTATGAGCTGCAGGCAGGACAGAGCAGATACTGTTCCATGCCTTGGCTCTAAGGAGGGTGAGGAGCTGTGGAAATGCTGTTTGTGTTTGCAGGCGTGCTGTGTAACCCTAATGAGTCACTCTGAATGTCCAGTGAGAGACACACTGCAACATGTTGACTCAGGGACAGTCATAATGAGACTGTAAAGGGCTATAATTATAGGATTTGCTAATGGGCCTGGGTTATTTTGTCCCTGACAGGTCTTTTTGTAGGTCAAGTGGTGATACTGCTGGCAAGTCAAGCATAGATCAAAATATTTTTACTATCATGAATAGCTAGGACTAGAGTATTATCTCAGTTGACTGCAATAGTCACCTGCTTTTTAAGTGAATGCTTGTTTCCTTGTTTCTTTACATGTAGAAGGACAGCTGTAATAGATTTAGGAGGGGATAAAAAGGGAAAAAATACAAAAAACAGATTTATTTATCTGGTTAGCATGACCGCTAATGTTGGTCATGTTAATGTTACAAGGGATGCAAGAAAAAGAATGGGGTTCAAGACCAAATGCACTTGCCAACACCACAGATATTTCATCTAACACATGCAGTGGGTCATTCAACTCATAAAACTTATCTGTAGCATCTCAGAAATTGTGTTTGCCTGCAACACACTTGATTTGGATCCCAAATGTGAGTCAGAGGTGAAGGCACTGGGCTGTTCAGCAGCTCAGCAAAGAGGGTGTTATGCCCCTTACTGGTGCAGAAAGATCTCGTGTCAAATCCCACCTGCATTGCCTCTTGCTAATTTCATTCTTCTGCAATATTATCTCTGCCTAGTTTTCAAATCAGGGTTTCAGGTAGCTGGTGAACAATCAAACTGAACCCAAGAATTTATCGTCTCATGCTTTAATAGATCATTATTTTCAACTTGTGATAGAAACACTTTCTCTGATCAGTAATGAAACAGGAATTTTACAGGAGCTGGGTCCTGTCTTTTAGAAAAGAGAAATGGCATTTCAAATCCTTGGGGAAACCTTCTCAAAATGTGCAATAATTTTAATGCAAGACCAGAATGACTACACAAATGTTATGATATTTATCAGAGGCAGAGAGGGAAATCTTGAAAAATTTCAGTACTCAAACTAGATCATTATCGATAACCAGTTTCAGGCATTTAGCACTCAGATGAATACAAGGATCATAACATGGAAAAGCTCCCTGCTGAGATATGTACAATGCTTTGCAAGAGATAAAGAATGTTTTATTCTTCAGTAGTTTGACAACAGGCTAATAGCTTAGCAGAGCAAAAGAGTATTCATATACTGTACCTCCTGTAGGACAGGAAGGGTTTTTACTGAAAAACTGCTAAAGCAATCCAAGATAATTTAATAGGACATTGTCCAGAGGTCTGTCAGTAGAAAGCTACTAGAAGACTATATAGAAGATAGGAAGATAGAGGCAGATGCAGAATCAACTTTCTTTAAAAATTGGCTCCTAAGAAGTCATGATCTGACCACAAATGAACTGTGGTACTTATATTTATAATCGAGTATTCAAGCAGGATATCCATTATTCAAGAATTGACAAATGCATCTGAAAAAATAAATCTGGTTTTCTTCATTCACAAATACATTACAATGACCTGTCTGTACAGCAATACATTTTTTCTTTTCAAATCTAAATAATAGTTGATAAATTAACATGCAAACTGGAAATAAGTTAATGAAAACTAGCTAGAAGTTATCTTTACTTGAGTTGGAAATAATGTTTCTTTGCAAAGCAAGATTCAGAAAGCACTCTAAGGGAATATGAGAAGTCACTGTGACACATTATAGCATGTGGTATGCCACTCACCAAAATAAAAATCATCACAGTCCAGTGTTGTCATCTGAATTGTACCATCAAGTTGTAACACACACTGACAAAAAAGTGTGATTCCATCTTTTTGTTTAGAACCATGTCCCCTGTGTTTGTGTCAGGTGGTTTGGGGATGGATTGGACAGCAGCTGAGGCTCAGAGAGAGGCACCACAGACCACGGAGTCATTGTCTGCACTCCTGAAGAACAGAGAGCTAAAACTAGATAAAAACCCAAGGAGGAGACATTTGTATGACAAAGTACTGGTACACTTGGAGCAAGATGTAGCAATACATGCAGGCCAAGCAGATACAGGAGATCAGCTGCATTATTTGTGATTGCAACAATCATAAATAGGATAGGAGAAATGGTGAAATACATATATCTGTCTTTCTGATGCAGCATAAAACTGACATCTTGCCCATTTCTTGACATTAAAGATTTTTCTGATAAGTCTGTGTTGTTGTTGTTTTCAGAGAAAAAGGGTTATTTTTCATGGTGCAAAATGGTAAATTTCATGAAGTAACACTGCATTTCATAAACAGATATTTTAAGAGACATTGTCAACCAAATAATGCTTTATAAAGCACTAGAAATGATTCACTGCATGTCTGAAAAACAACTTTTATTCACTTTTAGCTTACTAAAATGTTACTTCTCTCTATGAAGTTGAGTGGCTGCAAATGTAGGTCAGGAATTCTTTGCCCTACTTTTTCCCTTCTCATTCACATTTCTGACTGGATTAGTCTCCTTCTAATGGTTTAGGACCCTGCCATGAGAAAGAGACTACAAAGATCAGCAAGGACAGGATGAATAATAAAAAATCAAACCCTTCCTTTTTAAAGAAAATTGTTTTATTTTCTCTCAAAGACACCAGATCCCTTCAAACAAAACTATCTCCACCACTGTCACCCATTCTTTTAGACTTATCTCATACAAATTCCCAATATATCTGTATTTCCATACATATGTTTAAATAATAGGTCATAGTCAACTCAGTACAGTTCAGAGCCACAAAGATTATTTGGGATAACTGAAAGGTCTAAGCTCTGATAATCAGCAGTAAGCGTGACAGTCTGCACCTGCACTGAGGAAAGGGGTTGAGGAAGACCTAATGTGAACAAAAGGAGTCAGAGGTTGTGGAAATAACAAGAGAGGGATCTGTGTCTTTTACAAGAGATTCACTTCTTGATCCGACAATTGAATGTTGGTGTCTGGATGTTTCCTCTCCCTGATATTGGATCATATGCCAGCCCCTGATGGCAGTAGTATCTGTTCCACTCCCCTCTGCTCGCTACCTTAACAGGTCTGCCCAGTGTGGCTCCAGGTACTGATGGACCATGGTGGGACATTTCCACAGAAAGGACTGATCATTTACTCATTCTGTTATCCAGGAAACAGGATGGAAAGAACTGTTCCAAAAGGAAGCTATGATTGAAAAGTTGAACATTCAGAACTTGAGAACTTGCAGGTTTAGTGTGATTTATGTAGCCTTACCTCTCCGTGCTCTGCCATCTGTAAAGGAAGATAAAATCCTAATTTCTGTTGCTGAATGCGTGGCTGAAATCATCAAGAGCAGCCATGAGTTCCTCTGAAAGTGACTTAAGTTTGCATAGGAAAAGTGATCTTGGTAAAACACTAGCCATTTGCAGGAGAATTTAAATTATGCTGGAAATGCTTTGCTGAAGGGAGAAATGGTATCCTAGAATAGATGAGTTTTGACTTGATTAATATAATTGAACCTCTGCCTTGCTACAGAGCTTCCATACAAAGCTAAGCACAACATTTAAATCTGACTTTTATTAATTGCTTACAAAAAGTATTTTCCATGTTATGGTTCTCAAATCACATTCAAAATAATTTGCAAAGTAATGATCAAATAATATTGCTAACTACACTAAAACTATCAGGCCAGTGTCCTCCACAGCACACACAAAGCAAATGCAGATTCTCTGTGTGTCTGTACTTTGAGATCACTGGTATGAAATAGTGAATCCTCACTTTATAGAATCATTCTGAGTTAATTTGTTAATATTTGTGAGGTAGTAGCAATAGGAGTGAGAAGAACCATAAACAGTCTGGTCAGAAAATTTAAAAATCTGTATTTAATCCATAGTCAGAATCTTGAATGAGAAGCAATGCTGAGAGCCCTACGTGGGTCAAATAAATGCACAGACTTAATTACTGACCAGTGAGTGAACACCAGCTTCCTCTGTGCTGGGGTGAGACAGGCCCACGGTGAATGTAGGCAGTTTGTAATGCAAATCTCCATTTTGGTATTTCCTAATTTTCTCATTTACTTGTGACATTTTCCTTTCATTTGTAATACACTGCTCATTGCCTGCTCAATGCTTCAGTTTTGCTGATATGGGGCTGAGAAGTTGTTTCAGTGTTTTCTCAATACAGTAAATATTATCAGAAACTTCTGTCAAATATTTAAAATCTTAGTGTTCTGAAGAGAACTACAGAAGTGTTTTTAAAATGCTCTAAAAATCTTAAGTACAAAGTAGATAAAATGCTTGTCAGAAAATTAAGAAGATTGCCTGAAGGACTCTGCTCTGGATCTCTGATAGCAGAAATGAGTTCCAGACTGCTTCTCCACCTGTGTTAGTGCTTTGTATGGAAAAATAAACTGCTTGCAAAAATGTATAGGGAAGCAGGAAATCTGGAGCCCAAAATATGGCAACGTACACAGACCCTTGCTTTGTAATTGTGTGCACTGTAGACCATCTGTCTAGTGGTTAAATACACTCCCATTTAAATGAGCAACTACATTTAATGGACAAAATATTAAGATCACTGAGGGGTGAAGTTTTTTATTTGCAGTGTGCAAGTGCCAGAGTGAAACCACTTGTACATTCTCAATACTATACACCTTTAAAATAACTAAGAAAAATTATTATTTATCTGCTGCATACCAAAAGCTTGCTGCTTTTAAGTGAATCATTACAAACTGGAGTTGAAAGCCTGATGGTCTCATGGCCTCCATTCCAGAAGTATAAATCAGGCTGCAGCTCAGCTACTGCTGTTGTGAACTCTTTAAGTACATAGAAAGTGAAAAATACTGGTATGAATGGTTTAATGACTTTACTTGAAGTATTCATTGCCATCTCAATCATCTTTTAAACAAGACAGGACTGGAGAGATCTTTCCTAAACACCTTAACTAGTAAGTTGTCGGTGTTTAAACAACAATTACTGCACAAAAATGAAAATTACTTGATGTGATCAAACCATATGGCTAATATAATTGATTTCCTCAGATTTTTAAAAATTATGAAAACAAAGCCAAAGCAGGAACATAATGTAATTTACAAATTTAACTAGAGGCATGGTCTATTTAGTTCGACAACAAATAACGTCATCCCGGTGTTTTAAATGAAGTAAAATGAGGGAGGGACGACGTTGGGTCCTAAATAGACCTGACCTGGAAAAACGAATTTCAGAAGGCTCGGGCCAGCAAGTCCCTGGCTGTCAAGCAGGGCAAGCGCTGATGTGGGGGCTGAGGAGAGAGCGGCCTTTGGAGGAGCAGCCTGGGTGCCCGGGGCCGCGGCCGGGCCGGGCTCGGTGCCAGCCCCGGGCCCCTCCGGTGCCATCCCGGCTCTCCGAAAGCACGCTGCTCCCCAACGGGACAAAGCTGCGGGCACCAAGAGGTACCCAAAAGGCTCGGGGTCGGGTTTCTGAGCACTTTTCCAATACTCCTGAATCTTGGATTCGATCAGTAATTTTTAAGACTCGCTCACGGTTAAAGGGAACCGATATTTCCCTTTTTGATGGACTCGCACTCAGCAAAACAGAGGGAAGCCATAATAAATCTGCACTGGAAAATGTATTTGTTTGTGTGTCTTTACTCTGGAGTTTTTCAGAGCTGTTCTTAGTTACCTCGAGGATATGTTCTTTCCTTTGCCTGATTGCGGCTGTGAGAAGGCTTCTCGATACTGTCTGAGAAAGGAAATTTAGAGTCCGGACTAGCAAAGGAATGGAAGTTTGGGAAAGGGAAAGCTTTGTTTTCCTGGCAAGCACAGTAGACAGCAAAAGCTGTGTGTGGAGGAGTCCTGCGGGCGGGTGTGTGCAGTGGGGGAGTTTTATCCCTCTCAGAAACACACCACAAGCACCCTGGAAATGTCTTTGCTCTATTGCAAATACCCCGAAACGATTTTATGCTTAGAATTAGCTTGATTGTTTTCTCGTACAAAACCGCTCTGGTCCTGACGACCACCTCGCGCTGGAGAATAACGCCACGAGAAGTTGAAGAATGTAAGAGCCTCATTTGCATAGCCTAGAAACTATAGACACGGCTTAGCCGAGCACTCCTCCGAAATTCTCTCCCGTCGCTAATAAGTAAAAGTCTCATTAAGGTGCTCTGAATCGAGTTTTAATAATGTGTTACTAATCTCTTGCCACTGTTTGGAAAAGGCAGGCTTTGAGGCAGCTGGTGCGTTCGGAAGGAGGGAGGGCAGGTCCGCCCCGGCGCGGGCTGGGCAGGGGCGCTCCCGGGGGATGCGGGACGGAGGGGACGGAGCGGCCGCTGGCAGCCCGGAGCGCAGAGCCGCGGGGAGGGCAGGGCGGGCAGTGCTGCCTGCTGTGGTACACCCGCGAGGGAGCGGGGAGATTGATTGATTGATTGATTGATTGATTTTAAAAAGTACTTCTAACCAGAATCTGTCCCTCACATCGTTTTATAAAGAAAACAACTAAGGTGACGTTGGGTTGGTTTCTCCCCCATCAGGAGAGCCCTTCTTGGTGAAAGCAGAAATGGGAGCGGGAGAGCCGAGCCTCCCTGGTCCCTGCGGGTGCACGGGACCCTGCCTGGAGCGGTGCCACAGGCTCCCGGGACCAGGGGCCGACGCTCATGAGGAAAGATCGCTTTTAGCTGAAAAGATCATCCACGATTCATGATTTATCAGGAATTCAGCTTCGCTCTCTCAGACCCAACAGGCCACACAAGGCCTTCAGAGATTGCTTTTCTACTTGTAATATTGACTTCCCTACTGCGTCTCCTTGGCTCGTTACTATTATCATCTGGGTTTAAATTTCTCTTTTTAAACGGTGTAATCTTTCTTCGGCCGTGCATCCTGGAGTAAAAAAACGGGCATCATTTTCACATCAAAGAACTGCCAGTTCCCTTTATGAATTGCTGCCCCTCGCACCCTCTCTAAAACACTACCCTTGACACCCGAGCATGCGGAGCGCGGCAGAGATATATTGTTGTAATCACAGCGCTTATAATTGAGTGTTGTGCCGGAGAGCCGCAGCGCGAGGGGCGGAGTGGACACCCGCAGCAGGGGCAGGGACACTCACACCCGGAGCTGCCGGTCCTCCGCTCTTCCAGCCGGGCAGGGCGCTGCCGTCGCCCGGCGGGTCCGAGGCCGCTCCGAGCGACTGCGGAGAGAAGCCGGGACACCGCTCTCGGCTGCCGCGGCTCCCTGGGGCTGCCCACGTCCTCCCTCGCCGCTGCCTGTCCCTCCCGGAGGGCTCTGCTCCTCTGCCCCGCTCCGCTGGGGCTCCCCGGCCGGTCCTCAGCAGCTGCGGGCCTGCCGGGCTCCGTCTCACCCGCGTCTCCGCTCAGACTGAAGCTTTGCAAAGTTTCTCCCCGACACATTCCCGGGGCGTGGGCGCATCCTGCAGCGCTCCCTGCTCCTTGCCCGCCTCTCCGCCTCTCTCCGCGTCCCCTGTCGGGCTGGCGGGCCCGGGGCAGGGCCGCGGATGCTGTCCCCTCCCTGGCCGTGGTGTCCCGGGGCTGGTGGGCCCGGGGCAGAGCCGCGGATGCTGTCCCCTCCCTGGCCGTGGGGTCCCGGGGCCGGCGGGGCTGGGGACGGGCGCGGCGCTCCCCGGCCTTTGGCTGCTCCCCTCGCCGAGCCGCAGCGCTCGGGTCGGTCACCGAGGGCGGTGGAGCCGGTGCCAGAGGAGATCAAGAGAGCTGGGTAGGAAGCAGTCCTGCCTGGAAGGGGGGCGAGGCAGCACATAAAGAGGAGCTGCAGTTTCCTGCCCTGTCTCGTACGGAAATCAACCCGAATCATTAAAAATATATACACTTTCTTGTCATGGAAAAGGAGAGTCATATCTGGTTTTGTCATTTGGTGAGGATTAATTAACACGAAATGGCTTCACCAGATGACGGAGCGAGAAGAGCCCTTTCTGTTCACCCTTGAGCTCCATGTCCAAGGCAGGGACTCAGAAGCCGTGTCCGTCCCGTGTCCCCGCCTCCCGGGACTCCCCTCCGGGCTGGCACCGCTCCGAGGACCCCAGCCCGCTGCCAGGGCACGCGGCACAGGGCCAGCCTCGGGCCGGGGATTTTTAAGGGTGACCCCTGCATTCGCAATGCTGTTCCACCAGGGCCTTGCTGGCAGAGAGGCGGGCGGAGAGGGCCGCAAGCTTTTGAAACGGATCCGACAAGTCTAAAATTCCCTGTGTGCCCGGGGAAGGCTCGGGCTGCTCCCCGGCCCAATGGCTCCGTCAGGCGTGAAGCTGCTATTTCAGGTCCTCCTGAAACAGTGTCTCGGTCATCATCATCCTCACACTGATCTGTGAGCTCC